>OY757938.1:68662656-68707656 GCA_963585895.1 Sepioteuthis lessoniana | reverse complement strand
AAATCAAAAGAGAGACAAATACTAGGACCTTGCCAGAGAACTAAAAATCAATTGTGGAATATGAGGATGATGTTGATAACAATTTTAGTTGGTGTGCGAGGAACCGTTCCCCAAAGGCTTGGAAAGAAGATTGGAAGAATTTAAAATAAGAGGAAGAATCAAGACCATCCTGACTACAGCATTATTAGGATCGGGTAGAATACTCAGAGAAGTCCTGGAGACCTGAAGAGACTTGCTGTCACTCAAACTTCAGCAAACGATGATGTGAAAAACTCAAGGAATAAGTATTAATAATTATGTGGTGATGAAGACGAAACGATCAATCACATGATAAGTGAAAATAGCAAACTTGCACCGAAAGAGTACAAGACAAGACATGACTAGGTGGGCATGTTGATCCACTGGTAATTGTGCAAGAAATTGAAATTTGACCATATAAACAAATGGTATATGCACAACCCAGAATCTGTCCTGGAAAATGAGACGCACAAACTCCTCTGGGATTTTGACATACAAACGGATCTCCTAATCCCAGCCAGACGACCCGATCTTGTAATAATCAACTATAAAATAAAAAAAAAAGAGAATTTGCTGAATTGTGGACTTTGCAGTCCCAGCTGACCACTGAGTAGAATTGAAAGAAAACGAAAAGAAAGATAAAAAAAAAAATTAGATCTTGTTAGGGAATTGAAAAAAAACTGTGGATCAGGAAAGTGACGGTGATACCGATTGTAATTGGTGCACTTGGTACTGTCACTAAAGGATTGGTACAGGGACTAGAGGACTTGGAAATAAGAGGACGAGTGGAAAGCATCCAAACAACTGCTTTGTTAAGATCGACATAAATACCGAGAAAAGTCCTGGAAACTTGAGATTTGTGTCACTCAAACTCCAGTGAGAAACCATCGGTTAACGTGTGAAAAGCTCAAAAAGGAGTAAATAATAATAATAATAATAATAATAATAATGAAAATAATTGGTAATAACAAACACGTGAGGCTTGGAAAAAAGAAAGAAAAAGAAAAGAAAAGAAAAGAAAGAAAGAAAGAACGAGTGGAGATATAAGTAGAAAGAAAGAAAGAAAGTAAGAAAGAAAAAGTTGGGATATATTATGAAAGAAAATAAAATAGAAAGAAAGAAAGAAAAAGAAAAAGAAAAAGAAAAAGAAAGCAAGAAAATGTGTGGTATATTAAGAAAGAAATAAAGAAAAAGGGAAGATAAGGAAGATAAGGGATATATTAGAAAAGAAAAAAAGAAAGAAACAAACAAAGTAAGAAAGAAAAAGTTTCGATATATTATGAAAAAAAGAAAGAAAGAAAGAAAGAGAGGCTTAAAAACATCGTTTAGACGGTCTATTTGGCTTTTCGCAAGGATCGAACTGATTACTACAAAAACTGTTCTATGACATAAGCTTGTTAACCTTTACATCGAGTTTCTGTGTAAAAAAGGCAAAAGTGATGGGGTTGGGTGCGGTCCGGATTTCAAGAGAGAGAGAGAGAGAGAGAGAGAGAGGGAGAGGGAGAGAGAGAGAGAGTTCCCCAACAAAACCACGAAGAATTGTCTGTTTGTTCATATAATCAATCCACCATCAACCATTTAAGGATATTGGCTCGTGGCCACAGCCACAAAAAACAAAAAAACAAAACAAAAAAACAAAACAAACAAAAAACAAAAAAAAAAAAAACACATAAAGCGGTTGGACATTTTGGCAGACTTTAAAAAGACGAGGAATATTGTGAGAAGATTGTTATCATTATTATTGTTGTTGTTGTTGTTGTTATTATAAGGATTCATGTTGTTCAATTTGTTATTTTCGATATTGTTCTTTCAGTTTATCAAAGTTAAACATGTGGATATACTCTGTGTGTGTGTGTGTGTGTGTGGGTGTGCGATTGATAAAGAGATAGATTGGTTGATTGTAATAATTAATTTTTATCGGTATGTCAATCAGTTTGAGGTTAAGAAATTGCGTTGATTCTCGGTTTATTTCTATATCGTTATGCAGATGTTACTCAAGAAGTTTTTTGTTTGCACACAGTTCTATGATATCAAGTATTCCTATCTAATACAAATAATTTGCACACAGTTCTATGATATCAAGTATTCATATCTAATAAAAATTTTCAAAGTTCTATGATATCATGTGTTCCGATCTAATGCAAATAAATGACACACGCACCCCCACATACGCGCACGCGCACACACACACACACACACACACACACACACACACACACACACACACACACACACACTTTGAGGTGTTCGTGTTGTAATGGTTACCGTCTTTGGATATGGACACGGCAACACAAGTTCAAATCCTTAACGGGACTGTTTACATTTCATATACTACTAATACTCTCTTGGGAAAGGTATGAATCCAATTATTTTCTCTCCATTTATGGGTACATAGTAGGGCAAACTAGGCTCTTCAAACTTGGTAGCGCAACCTGTGTAGGAAAAGGAAAACTCTGAACTGAAATCTGTTAAACTCCACTTAAAAATTGACCTTGCGTCGAATCTTTCTTGTACGGGTTGGTAAATATATATATATACAGATTGAACGTGGTTAAGAATAGCTTATCTGACGATCGAGGACGTGAAACTCATAGTCACGAATTTGTAATATTTTCTAGGTCCGGACATTATTTTATGATTTTCGTTTTACTACTTTTATATCTTTAATTGCACCCCCATATATATATATATATATATATATATAAGGATAACACAGGCACAGAGCAAATGGCACTTGATGGCCGTCAATTTCTCGTCTCTTTTATTATTAGACCAAGAAAGACCTCCAATCTACATATACTACGCTTTGATCCTAATCGATGCTTTAATTCACGCCATAATGTCTGATCTTGTGCTAAACGACCGAATTATACGTAAATAGTCGCTTCATTTTTTAAAGGTACTATTCTAGTATATAATCCACTCCCCAATACACATATGAAATCGAAGTATTGGAGGTGGGTGGGGGCAGCAATGGATTTACACATATCAGGCGAATGTACCTGATTCACCAAAGATCGATTGAACAAATCGTAACTAATTGTGAGACGAAGCGTGTTGCTACTCATCTCTTTCTCTCTCTCTCTCTCTCTCTCTCTCTCTCTCTCTCTCTTTCTCTTTCTCTGTCTATCTGTCTGTCTGCCTGTCTGTTTGTCTCTCTCAAAAGCATTTCACACCAAAAACTCATTTCAGTACTGTGAGGCGCTGAGAAAAACGCGCGAAAACTTAAGAAATGTGTCAAAAGAGATATACAGATATAAGTAAATTACGATCTCTCTTTATATATATATATATATATATATATATATAATCGGGTTAGATCTGTACAAAACAGATGGTGTGAAGTGCTCCTTTGGTTTAGGATCAGGCTGTACTTTCTATAACCCAAGGAATTTCCATCAAACAACTTTGAAATATAAAATATGACACCTTGAACCGTTATTACAAAGAACACAGAATTAAATCTTCTTCAAAAATAAATACAAGAAAAAGCAGATACATGAATATATAGAAAATTATTTTCATTTATTAATTAATTTATTTTTGTCCTATATTTCATAAGAATTCCATTGTGCAGATACTACACTCTAGACAGAAGTAGGAATGGTTAACTTTTTGATCCTAGGCTGGGTGTATATATAATACATACACATCCTATCAGAAATTCTACGTTATTTATAGATCGTTGTTCAGTCTGGTACGCAAGCTCCACAGTGAGTGTATTATAATATATATATATATATATATATATATATATATATATATATATATATATGTGTGTGTGTGTGTGTGTGTGTGTGTGGCGTAATGGTTATCGTCGTAGGAAATGGACCCGGTGAACACAAAATAGACGAGGCTGTTTGCATTTCTTATAGCACTAATACCTTTGCGAAAGGCATGAATCCAACTATTCTCCCTCCAGCTATGGGGGAATAGTAGGGCAGACTGGGTTCTTTAGTCTTAGTTAGACAACCAGTCTAGGAGAAGGAAAACATTGAATTCAAAGCTATTAAACTCTGCTTAAAAATTGACCTAAAGTTGCATCCAGCTTGAAAGAAGAGGTTGGGTATCTGTCTATCTGTCAGTAAGGATGACGTAGATACAGAGTCAACGGCCTATATATATATATATATATATATATATATATGTCATATGTGCCATTCATTGTTCATTTCTTTCTTGGTAAATACAGCTCCAGTCTCGATACTTTTTAATGCACTTTATGTATATATACATCATCATCGTCATCATCATGTTGTGCTGCTAACACGGATTTCCCTAACTCTCTCTTTCGCAACTCGTCCACATCGTCCATCACTTCCAGGTGGTCTTCTTGACAACATCATGTGTCCGTAAAGAGCTGTTTTAGATAAGTTCTACTTGGTCACCCAATACTTGCACGTCCATATGAAGAGGTTCATGGGAGAATGTCACTTATGAATTCGTTTTTACTTCTCCAGCAGTGACCTACATACCTTGTCCGTCTTATTTGGATAATTTTAGAGATGGGAGGTTGGTGGTCGTACAAGTGCTGTTTAGTGGCATCTTGCTTCCAGGATGTGTTTAATATAGCTAGTAGCATTCGTGTGGAATTCCCGTCTAACTTTTTCTCTATACGCTTCGTCCGCGTCTATGTGGTGCACTCATATCGTAGAATTGAAACGACCGCTGCTTGGAAAAAAAATTCGTCGGATAAGTCTGACTTAACCTATCGATAGCAGTTCATGCCTTCGCTAGTCGCATATTGGTGTCATGTTCAGTAGATGAGACGCTTCTTCCAAGGTAGGTGAACTTTTCCACAAGTTTCGGATTTCGTGTGGAGATGTTTCCGCGTAACGCATGAGGTAGGCTAAGCTTAACGACTATCGGTGAAAGAAATGGAATCTTTGACCAGAGTTCAAATCCTGAACGAGGCTGCATTTCACATATATCTATTATCCTCCCAGATATGGGTAAATAGTGGAGCAGACTGGGTTATTTACCCTTAGTTAGACAACCAGTATTGGAGAAAGAAAACCCTGAATTCTAACCAGCTTTGCTTTAATTAAAAATTGACTTTATGTCCCATCCTTTTCGTGGGTGAAAACATTCTCAGGCTTCAGATTGCTTTCTTTCTTTGCTGTTACGTTGTGGTCACTCATCTAAGTATTGACCAGTTTCATCATTACTTAACTTAGATTACCTTGAACCGGTACATATTATGCGTCTTTACTGAGAGCCTGTAAATCATTCAAATAGAAGATTGATAGACTGTTACTAAGACTAAATGGATCTGACACAAGGTCACAGTTTTGGAGGACTTCGTGAACATGCCGATGTCACTCGATAAGCGAGGGGTTTGCAAGTCAAGATTCTAATTATTTCTTTATAGCAAGCGTGTCTGATACAAGGCTATAAGAATGGAGCATCTCGATTACATTTACATGATTTGTTTGTTACCCATTATTTCACAGCTGGTGCTCTGAATATATTTACTAAAACTTGTCTGGCAAAAGGTCACAGCAATGGCGTGGTGCTCTAAGAACAAATCATTTTATTTGGAGTATTACCACCTCCTGAAATGTTATTCGGTGTAAAAGCAGAAAAAAAAAGTTTATGAGAAATGCTAATAATAAAAGAAAAAAATTCTTTTCCTTATTTCTCTCTCTGGTTTGTTTTTTGTTTTTCAATGATTTCTGCGTTTTTGTGTGATGTCTTAGGATTATCGACATGAACAGGCACCATTTTATATTTTCAGACGAGGGAAATTAGTCCTCATCATAAAAATGCGTATGCCTCTTATATATATACATATATATATATATATATATATATATAATTTTGTAATTGGTTAAATAGGAGTTGCAATTTTGGTTGAAGTTATAATCTAGAGTTTGGTTATGAATAATACCTAATAATAACCATTTTGATAATATAATGTTACTTGTGAAATAATCAAATCTTAGAACCTGGTTTAGAATAAATAAAAAGGATGGGAGGAAGTGTACATATTTATGGGCGATTCTGTAAAGATTTAATTTTCACCTTTACCACATTGTATTATTTACCAGGATTACTTACCTTGAAAATATCAACACAGACGTCAGCCATTTTGTATTTTGAGTCCCGTAAAACTAGTCCTAATTATAAAAATAACCTGCCATATTACTTAGAATCTTTTGAGACTTTGATATAAAAAATACCATAATGGAAGTAAAGGACTTGTAAAATTCTTACACTTTTCTCTCACTTATCTGATCTGTGTACAAATGAGACTGATTCATGGTTTGGGTTCTTCATTTAATGGTATATCAAACTTTACGAGTTATTCAAAGCCAAAGCTATCCTTGTAGAAGAACAGCAGTGATACTATTCTACCTATTGCAGGAGGAATAAGGGAGTTCATGCCTTTCCCATGAACATTAGTCCAAAAATAAATCTAGTAGATAAGGTTGGTTCAGTCCATTGTGATATTTACTCAGTTAATAAAATGCAGAAGTATGAGATCACCAAAATACAGGCATTAACTTATGCAGTTTATTTACACGAACTGCATACGAGAAAAAAAAAATGGCTAGAGATTTTAGAGTCAGCTGATCAAAATCTGTTCCCTGTTTAGTCCAAAATAAAATTTATACGGTTAAAGAAGCAAATACAGGAGTATTTACTCTCTCAAATGTGTAAATCCTGAGTCGTCTCTTCTATGACAACCAGATAATTATTGATTCATGCAAATGTCAGGTCAATTCGTTGAGGGTTATTTTATGCCTAGGAGTAAGGGAATCGCGTTCATTGTACGTTAATATTTATTTGTTTTTTAGAGTTGTCTCTTTGTTTTTTGTTTTTTTTTTTTGCA
Source organism: Sepioteuthis lessoniana (assembly GCA_963585895.1). Classification (NCBI taxonomy): domain Eukaryota; kingdom Metazoa; phylum Mollusca; class Cephalopoda; order Myopsida; family Loliginidae; genus Sepioteuthis; species Sepioteuthis lessoniana. The sequence continues at coordinate 68,700,803 of OY757938.1, read as the reverse complement.
CATAGTCCCATGGTATACGAATAATTCCAAAGATGGAAGTTTAGTAGGTAATACCATTCCAAGTCAGAGTGGACCTGGAGGTAGTGGCAATGAAGGGATACTTCACATTTCTCAGATTTCCTGAACAGTTACCTCACCATCCGATGCAGCTTTCTATCATACTTAAAATACTCCCCTTTTGGGGGCAATTTTAATCCTCGGTTAGGAATACAATCAATATATTTTTAGCCCAGCTGATATGATAGAAAGATACACGGCACTTTAGAAGCCAGAATAAAGTGAGTTGTTGCTCAAGGTAAATTGTTAAAGGAATAATATGAAGACGACGTGAAAGTATTGAAGTTAAATCTGAATTCTCTAGCAACATGTTTCAAATTTACTTTTTCAACTAGACAATAACCCCAAAGTCCACTTCGAAATTAATGTCAGCCTGTCTAGGTCATAAGAAAATTAAAGTTTTTGAATGGCCGTCCAAGAGTCTTGACCTTTGCCTTGACTCTGTAAAAGAAATATCGAAGGTGTTGAAATGCTGGTGCGGTTGAGAAACCCAAAGAATCTCACCTATTTAATCGAAATTCTGCAAATAAGAACGCCGGAAAATACGTCCAGAATTTTGCTAAATTCTATTCCTGAATTCTAAGAAATTAGAAGAAGTGATAGTGGCAAAGATATCCGCAGCCAAAAGAGCTTATGTATGAATGGTTCAAGGTTTTGACAAGGAAGTTCTGAAAAGTTCTCACACCTACCAAAAAGGAAATGATTTTTTAATTTTTATTTTAATCAATTCATGTCGAAGGGTAAAAAAAAATTGGAAAATAATGTAGCAAATGCGTTGAACTGTCCGAAGGTTTTTGTGAAATAAGATTTACATTTCAATGGAAAAATATCAAAGGTTGAATGCAGACCCCTCCCCACTTTCAAAAAGTTGTAAATTAGTTTGGGAATTGCTTTATTCTCTTATAGGCTTTTAATGCTATTGCCCTAACAAACATCCCATTACAATGTGCCATTTTCATGTATTATAGTAACATACAAGGGTCAGATGAAAAGTTAATAGGTTAACCAAGATACTCTCATGGAATGTGATCTAAAAGATTAATTTTTCAACATAGTCCCCTCCCCCTTGTGGTTCATTTCTTTTCAACATTGGTGTTGTAGTGCTTGGATCCCATTGGTAATTCAAGCTCATAACAACAGATATAACTTCATCATATGAGGTTTTCAGCCTTTGGACTTTTTAGCCTTTGGACTTTTCATCTCCCCCCCTCCCGCGTACATTGAAGGGTGCCTCAGCCAAACGTAAAAATAACTGAATTATTTTGAAGGGTTTAAAGAATGGGAGTTGAGTTGTAGAATGAAAACATAAAATAGTATGTACTTTTCACGGCTTTGGATCATAATGCTTTTGGTTTTACCTCATCCAACCTGAATCCCCCACCAACATTACTTGGACGGGTAACCAATTTCAGTTCCCCACCTCGTTCATAGAAGGGTTCCTCAGCCAAATGTAAAAATAATTGAATTATTTTTTATGGGTAGAAAGAATGTATGTTGAGTTGTAGAATGGAAATGTGAAATAGCACGTACGTTTCAAGTCTTTGTGTCATAACACTTTTGGTTAGGCCGAGGACTTTTCTGCCCATCCTCGTGTAATTTAGTATCATACCTCAGGACACCCCCTATTTCTGGAGGAGGGACCTTAACTCTCTGCTGAGGAGACTGCGTATTCTAAGTTCCTTCGACAGAGGGGCTTTTGGTCTGAGGGGTCATATTTTCAGTTATTTCAGTTAGACGGCAGAGTTTGCGTGTGGAAGAGACCATACAAAACTAGGGATCTAACCTGTCATTTGAGTATTGTGCAAGCTGGTGGTGATTATATAATAGTGTTTGGTGTGTTCTGTTGTAGATCGCCAGACCCACAAGTGAAACGTGAATCTCTCTTGACTGGTGTGTCATACCCATAACGTATGTAAAATATCGAATGTTCACCCCACAAAATGTATATATACATTGATCAGTGACGATTTTCATAAACGAATCGTCTAATTACACCCAGCATTGAAAGTCCACGCTACATTGTAACGCAGGCCAAGTCGGCAGGGGCTGCAGCATACACCAACTGCATCTCTGCAGAGGGATTAGACTCCCCCAACGATTGCCCTGGATATTACACTAAACGATCTGATGGTGAGGCTCCTGTAATGTTGGAGCTTTGTGGAATGCAGAGTACCCCTTTATTGCCATCGCTCCCAGATCCACTCTGGCCCAGAACTGTAGCACCTGATAGGGTCCTACCTATAGGTCAAATAGAACTAAACTGTGTACTTATGCTAAACTGAATTGTTGAAAATAGAACTGTTTTTACATGTAACTATATGTAAACAAAAAAACTGTACTTATGCTAAACTGAATTGTTGGAAATAGAACTGTTTTTACATGTAACTGTATGTAAACAAAAAACTGTACTTATCCTAAACTAAATTGTTGGAAATAGAACTGTTTTTACATGCAACTGTATGTAAACAAAAACTGTACTTATGCTAAACTGAATTGTTTGAAATGGAACTTTTTATATGTATAAAAATGAACTTTGCATTAAATAACCTACAATGCCATAAAACCCAGCTCCACCAAACACTGTAACCCCTGGTAAATTTATGTGATTTTCAACTGTAACAAGCGGCTTCGAAGGTGCCCAGTCGTTGCAATTTGTCTATTTAATTGTTGCATATAAATTCAGAGCACAAAACCGCCCATTATCATTTGAGTTGAGAACAGCAGTTGAAATGGAATGCACCCAAATAGAAATGATATGTGAAATTCGTAATTCTATCTTTTCATATTATCAGCGAATGTCTTAAACAGAATGGTCATCATTGTAAACACCTTCGATATCTCAGAATATTCGATTCTGATCTTCTCTAATTATAAACTCTAAAAATATCTTAATCAATATTGTATTTATGATAAATCAAAATGCGCATACAATTTTTCGGATAACCAGTATTAACATCCCTTTTTACTTGTCAACAGTTCCGTGAGGACTCTGGGTGCCGTCTAGAGGACTGACCTGGAGCGATGGCTGATTGGATGCAAAGCAAGATAGATTCAAGGGAACCCGTTCTATCAGCACGTTTTGCTAATAATGATACTGCTCGTCATGTTTCGAAATATTCTTTACCATCTACGGGTGATACAAAACAGGTCTTAAGAATATTCGTAGACCTTTTCATTACTTTGTTGGTCTGTCAGATTAAACCAGCAGGTACATATTGTCAACCTAACTGAATTCCCTGGGGCCACACTTGGCAACAAAATACTATATGGACAGCCCTGTATTGTACAAAGATAGCTATATTCATGTAACGAATCTAAGGCAGCTGTCGCGAATTTTAGGGTACTTCACTTTATTTTCTGGAACTTTTAACAAAGCATTTTGTCTTCGTACATACAGACACACACGAACACAGGAAACCACCCACTCTTAACACCCCCTCTCTGCCCACGGGCTTCTAATTAAGCACAGTGAACTGATACTCCTTTGTGAGGATTACCTTCCTATGTGGTAACCTAAAATATGACAGTCATTTGACACGAGTGGATTTTCAAGTTCTAACACTGCCCAAATAAAAAAGAAAGAAATAAAAAGTAAAAAAAAAAGAAAAAAAAAAAAAGAAAAGAGGATATCAAAGATAGAATTTGTTTCTTCGAAGTCATTTACTAGTACAAAGGAGTAATGTATAACAATATTTTGAAAAATTACTTACATACATACACACACACACACACACACACACACACACACACACACACACACATATATATATATATATAGAGAGAGAGAGAGAGAGAAAGGAGAGAGAGACGTTAAACTTGACACTTGTACCACACAGCCATCTCAAAGATTGTGGAAAAAACATGAAACTTAAGTAACGGACCTTGTGTCTATTATTATTATATCTATAAATTTATAACGGGATCGAACACTCATTTTAAGCTAAAACTTTTATTATTTACTGATCTCTCTCTCTCTCTCTCTCTCTCTCTCTCTATCTCTCTCTCTCTCTATATATATATATATAGGTGTGTGTGTGTGTGTGTGTGTGTGTGAAACGTAGATGGAAGAAAACTCAACCACAGTTATAGTTACGTTTAGAAATATATTTCGACGAGATGTTTTATTTCCCACCACTTCATATGTCTAACCCATAGTGTTTGGACACTTACTATATATATATATATATATATATATATACTAGTTGTACTCGCGGAAAGTTCATGAAATACATTCATATTCCTTGCTCGAACTTAAACTATAGATAACATTTTGGCGGAAGTCGTGGTCGATTTCTATTCGAAAATTTGGTGAATTAATAACACATATTTCTTGCAAAAATTAAGGGAATATAAACTTAGATATAAAAAAACCGGAAAAAAGGGGGGAAGTCAACGTAGCGTAGTTGCTGACGTGCTAAATGCAACATCATAGTACGCAAGTTCGAACTCTAGTCGCTTTTTTACGTTCACTTTCGGACTAATACTCTTTGGAAAGGCATGAACTCTTTTATTTCCGATCTGTTCTTCTACAAAAATAGTTTTGGCTATAAATAACTCACGAACGTTGATATACCATAAAACAAAAGCAAAAAAAAAAAAATGGTGAAATTGAAGATTCGGAAAATAGAAGTAAGTAGCTCCCTTTTGTTAGTAAATATATTTATCTTGTCTTTTTATGGGGACGTGAGTTGGTTTACATTAAGGCTAACATTGCCGGTTTGCAAGTGGTTATTACAACAGTGTCGCTGCCGAGAATAACTACTAAAAACCAACAACAAAATAAAAGATCATTTAAAAAAAAGAAACATTTTTAAAAATAATCTTCTTTTTTTTTTTTAGTAATAATCCGCTGATTATTTAGCCTTATTGAGAAAAAATTGATACTTTATCGGGATGTCAAGGTACATAGTTTGATATTAAACAATGAACATATAGATCCATCAGCTTCTATTCTACCCCCACCCGCCCAACATATTTGTATATATATATATATATATATATAAGTAATGAGGGCGGCCTGCAGCTGCATATGACCATGTTCTAAATATGGCTTCCCAATGGAAAACTTCGTTTATCATGAACTACAGGTGTTTTTCGTGTGTCTTTGTTAATTTTACAGAGACTCCCTTGATTATTTTCTCTTTCAGTTGAACAATTTTCTTATATCATTTCTCTTGAGAAAATATATTTGAGAATTTTCTCTGATATTTCTCCTAAATAATGGTTAAAGAACTCTAAGAAGAAGAAGAAGAAGAAGAAGAAGAAGAAGAAGAAGAAGAAAATTTTACAGGGTATATATATATATATATATATATATATATATAATGTAACTGGCTATATTTATAAATAAAGCGTTCTCAATATCGGTAACACACACACACACACACACACACACACACACACACACATATATATATATATATATATATATATATATATATATATATATATATCAGTCAATACCGCTTGGTTAGCTTTTTGGTCTGATGATCACATAAGTGAAAAACTGACTTTTACCAAGCACAATGGGCTCTGTATCAACGGTATCCTAATACACACACACACACACACACATATATATATATATATATATATATATATGCAATGAAACTGTCTGTCAGTGAATGTCAATATATATATATTGAGAGAGAGAGAGAGAGAGAGAGAGAGAGAGAGAGAGAGAGAGAGAGAGAGAGAGAGAGAGAGAACAAGGAGTGACAGAAAAAAGAGGAAATATTTTCTACGAAATTAAAACACGCATATGGCAGCTCATAAAATAGTTAATGAACTCGTCTCGCAGACGTTGACGGTGAGGCTATTGAACAGTGAAGAATTCTTTTACTGACATTTTCGAGAAACTTTCTACCCTTATCAAACTTAAGAACGTTATTGTAACAAGAGCACACGTTCCTTACCCGATGTTCGTACTTGCAGCTTTGTACCAGACAAGCAATGTACTTTTTAGTCGATTCATCGTAAAATAGTGGTTAGTTCGACTAAACTAATCTCGCAAACACTTATTTCTGTAGCGAGTTCCATCATCGCGAGGTATCTAACATTTGTAGGTTTGCGTTAGACAAAGGTTCTTAAGGAGAAACCTTGTAGATATCTCAAAAGAAAAAAGATCATGTGTTTATAGATCAATACAAAAAAAGCCTCAAGATGGAATTAATTCTTATGTTGTAAGCTTTCCGATAGTTATCTCTGTATACATAATTTCTTACTCTAACACCCCCCACTCACCCCCCACATGAATAACGTGAGATAAGCAGGAATGTTTTTGGGAGTTTTGCACAGTACAAAGAAGTGACTGATAAAAGTAATCATAAATTTGTCGTCTTATACTCAGATACATACGCACATTGCAACGCACTACAATGAACTTGAAGCGAGAGAGAGAGAGAGAGAGAGAGAGAGAGAGAGAAGTGAGGGAGATGCTGTTTCAAACTGTGGTGAAGTCAATCACAGTTTTCTCCCCACTGCAAATATCTACCCTATTGTGATTAGATGTCTACCGAGGGTCTTTTAGAGACTTCATCGCACACAAAAAAATAAAATAAAATGAATAAATAAATGAAATAAAATAATGATGTTAAATAGCACTAAAAAGTCAAGTTGGCGAACTTACTCGAGGATGACCTGAAAGCTCCCTTTTCAATTGCTACTACACCAAGATGTAGGGAAAGGCGCTATTCCTTCCCTGGATTGCTCAACTTTACCCTTGATGCTTTCCTTATAATACTGAGTGTTAAGAAAGGCGGCATCAAGTACCATTTTTAAGCCTTTGTTATGACACAACCTAGTATTGAACCCCGGTCTCGCGGACTGTTAGCGAACACTCTACATCTTAGGCCAATGGCTCGGTTCTAGATAGGCATACTTAAAGCTAATTGATAGTAAGTAAAATTGTTAGTATTAGACTGGAATACTTGAAACTATTTACCTGTCTGCAAACAACTGATTAATATCAAATAGAATTAATAGTAAGTAAATAAAGTTGTCTCCCTTTAGTCGAGGGTGACCAGAAGGCTCCCTTTTCAATAGCTGCTACACCGAGATGTAGGGTAGGGCGCTACTCCTTTCCCTGGATTGCTCCACTTTACCCTTGACACGTACTTTATATTGCTGAGTGTTAAGCAAGAAGGTATCAAGTTCTAATTTTAAAGTCTTTGATATGACGTGACCTGGGATTGAACCCAAACACTCTACCCACTAGGCCAATGAGCCGGTCTTAGATAGTAATACTTGAAATTATTTCTGTTTGTAAACAAATGAGTTCTAACTTGTTTAAAAATAATTTTACCTTTAAACTATTCGCGTGCAAATCTCTCCCTTTCTTTCTTTCTTTCTTTCTTTCTTTCTTTCTTTCTTTCTTTCTTTCTTTCTTTCTCTCTCTCTCTCTCTCTCTCTCTCTCTATCCCTCTCTCTCACACACACACTTGCATAAATAGGATTTTACATTACATATACAAACACGATTTGGCATTAAATAACCCACAAGAGTTGATACGCCAGAAAATACCAACCAACCCATGAAGTAAAATTTGTCTTGTGCTTTTAGAATTCGTTTAAAAACAAAAATATTTACCAACAAACAATTCGCTCTCAACGTGTATATACAAATCAGAAAAAAAAGATTCCGCATTGAAAAGTCAAGACGAGTTGATATACTATTAAACCATTAAACTAACCTAATTAAAAATAATGAATAAATTAAATGTTCAGATCACTCCTCTAAAAAACAAAACAAAATAAAACAAAATGAAACAAAAGATCCTATAATTTGGATTGCAAAAAATTAGTGAAATTTGCAAACCATTATGAAAAATATGTCACTGATTTGTATTAAAACATTTTTGGTTATTTTCATCGAAACCAACTCGTTGTTTGATAATACTGAAATTGCTGGATCAATATTAAAATATCGTCGATAAGGTGTGTTGACAGCACAGGGTCTCTTGACTTTCTCTCACCATTCATCCCTATCGTAAGTTCTCTAAATGACACCCAGTGTCTGTGCAGAGCTGATGAATATAATTCCTTTCTTGGTTGGAATTCATACGAAAACATCGCTAATGAGTTCGTCCTTACTTCACAAGCAATGGTCAGCATGTCTTGTTCATCTTACCTGAATAGTTTGCTAGATGGGAGGTTAGTGGCTGAACAGGAGCTGTTTTGTAAGTTGTTGCTACCAGGATTTGTTCAAAACTGTACACAACACTCCTGTATAGTTCCTATTTAGTTTTTTCTCCAGACATTTAATTAAAGTCCATGTGTTGCAACCATACAATAGTGCTGACACGGCTACATCTTGGATGAGATCCAGTTTTATATCAGAGAGATTAGATTTCCAAAAGCTCGCAATTGTAGTCAATGCTTTACCTATGTGTATGTTGACATCGTTATCAGTAGATGAGATATTGCTACCGAAGTATGCGAACTGGTCTACTGATCTTCAGGTTTCAATTTCTTTGTTTAATGGTATATCAAACGTTGTGGGTTATTTAATGCTAAAGCCATCCTGTTGGTGTACTATTTAAGCTATAGCAGGCGGGGATAAGGATATCAATATTTTTCTTTAGGGTATTAGTTTAAAAGTGAATGTAATAGTTCGACTGGAGTTCGAACTTGCTTACTACGATGTCACAGTCCAGCATATTAGCCACTACACTATAGGGACTTGTTTCTACTAATTTCATGAACTCCACCAAAAATAAAATAAAAAAGAACAATAAAAAACAAAACAAAACAAAAATAAAGAACAAAACAAAACGAATACCCAATACGCTTGTAAAATCTGTAATACCTATGTGGTAAATCTATTGCAACAGATCCTTAATCATGTTCCCTAGTTTTAGAGTTCCTAAGTTCCATTATTGGGCCATTTAGGTGATTTGGCAGTAAGCTTTTTCTTTTGGCGTGATATTTATAGCCACCGGTTTCTTATATGATAAGCGCAAATCCCCTGGGTAATTTTTGGCCTGGCTGGCGTCTGGGTCTGGCCGTTATCTTGGAAGAGGCGGGCAGTCAGTAAAATAAAATAAAATAAAATTTCTGCCCATTGGTATTTCGAGTAGCCGACTTTAAACATGGTATACACCAATTTGTTTCTCATTTGCTGACGTTAAACTTTGCCTTTCATTATCATTTGTTAGGAAAGCAGAAACATGGAGCTCTCCAATTGACAGGAACATAGAATAGTGACGAAAGTGCAGCGACATAAAGGTTAATAAGCTTATCAAGTTATAAACTTTTAAATAAGATGAATATCTGTTTTTAAAAAGACACAAGGGTTATAAACAATGTGAATTTCTGAAACGAAATGTTTTTACTATTATTCATTGATTCGTTTCAGTCAGATTAACCGTCTTTTTTTTATTTTTGATCCTTCCGGTTGATGTTGTAATATTTTCCAGTTTTTCTGTTGATAATCTTTCGAAAATGTCGAACGAATACCTTTTATTATTCCATTCGCTGTTTTCTCTCTCTCTCTCTCTCTCTCTCTCTCTCTCTCTCTCACACACACACACACACACTCTCTCTCTCTCAAATTGATATTAGATTAAGTGATTGATTTTAACAGCATGTCAACCTGTCAAGGGTTAGAGAACTGCGTTCATTCTACATTTATATTTTCATTTTTTTCAGTTGTTTCTAAAAAGCTTGCCAGTATGGTCGAAGTTTACTTGTTTGCACAATTCCCTGAGGAGCATCTTCCCTACCAAGCCTGCTCTTGTACTCCTTTTGTGCATGTTAGCTAAATTTGCTGTCGTTCATTATTTCTGATGCCTTCTTCTTCTTCTTCTTCTTCTTGTATCGTCACTGTTTGGTCACTCGGTGAAGTATTTTTCTACTTATTCCTCTTATAGCTGTATGTATGTGAATATGTGTGTGTGTATGTGTCTTGTGCATGTATATATGTAAGTATGTACATGAATGGGAATTGATGAATCTGTAGCTCAATACATTGATTATCCAAATTTGGATCTGAAACTTTTGTTGTATAATGTTTGTCCTATTTGAGATGCGTTGCATTCGGTACTTTGACAAAGAAGATTATTGTCAAAATAAATATTTCTGGTATAAAATAAGCATCTTTATGATTTGGGGCTTACAAATATAGGGATGTAGCCACACACACACATACACACACTCTTTTATTCTTTTAGTCTTTTACCATCACCAGAAGATCGTTAACCATAGCGTGAAAATAAGAGTCCTGGTTATAGTTACTTGTAATTTTGAAAAGTTAACGATTTTATTTGTATAGTTGCTCTATCTTATCGAATGTTTATACTTCTTTGCTATTTTCAGCACGTCAATAACTTTTTCCTATTAACAACAAATGCTATCTATCTATCTATCTATCTATCTATCTATCTATCTATCTATCTATGCGCACGCGCGTGTATGTGTATAAAAAACGAAATTCTAAAAAAAATTTTAAACTTACCTACTGCGACTGTCAATTTCACTGTGTGTGGCTCTATCCTGAATCTAAAGAAAAAAGACCCTAGAAGCACCGGAAGTTTCCTTATTTCATGAATATTTTAAAACTAATTGCACCCCCCACAGATATATATAGTGTTTGTAAATTAGAAGCATTTTATCCGGCTGAGCATTAAAAAGTTTCACGTATATTTAATCTGTACAACTCGGTTTTATACCTCAAAAGTTCTCGATACACCGATTAACCCATTTAAAATGAGAAATTTCAAGTCGATCAAAGCGCGATTTTCTCGTCTCACCAATTAAGACTATCACTCGTTACCATACACCAGCACTTTTCACTGAAGTCACAGGTGTTTAATTATCGTGATTACCTTCTTAACTTTTCCTAATTACATCCGATTATTTTCTTTTTTTTTTTGTCGCTTATCAAAAAAAAAAAAAAAAAAATCCGGGTTTGTTGGGATGAGGTATTATTATTTTGAATGCAAATTTGTTGAATCACCGTTTTAAAATGTTGATTTTTGGTGAAGTTTATTTTTAACGTGTTTCGTTTTACACGAACGAGATTTCAGTTTAGAGCCATTCCAGTTTTTCTGAAGTCTACCAGATTTAAGGTTGAATGGAAAGTTCCATGTTTGTTTTTCTTTTTTTATTTTGCCAACTCATTCAATAATTCAGCAAAGATTTTTGGAACACAGGTGCTCATGTGCGTGGAATATTTGGGAGAAATTAAAACAATATTTAATAAACAAATCTGTTCGTAATGAATACAAAATATTAAACAAATGTGTTATTGATTTATTAAAATTATCAGACTACTTCAAAAGAAATCTTCTGATTAATTGATTTTAACGGTAGGTCAATTCGTTTAGGGTTATTTCATGTCCAAAGGTTAGGGAAATACGTTCATTGCATGCACGTATGTATATGTTTTTGTATTGTTTCTTGAAAGATTTTTTTGTACATATTCCTATCGAATACAAATGATCTTAAAACATGTGACCAATAGATGGGACCTACTTAACAGGTAAAACCACTCCGAGCCAGAGTGGACCAGGAGGAAATAGCAATGGTTGGATACTCCACACTTTCAATAGCTTTGGAACAGGATCCTCACCATCAGATGCAGTTTAGGGTCATACCCAGGACACCCATTTTTAGAGCACATTCTAAGCCCTGCAGACTAGGCAAAGAAGTCTGCTGGACAAACTTTGTCTCTTTCACCTATCCCATCATCTATTCCATGTCGATAATCATCTTGTAAGGTTAAATTAGTTTGTCACAATGCCAAAAGTAATAGCACCCAGTGAGAATTGAATTCAATGTCGGCTAGGAGGCGTACTTTGTGAAGATCTCTTAGTAACGCAATTAAGTTATCGTAATTTCGATGGGCAGTCAACGGCCACTGGTCACTATCGATGTCTTCACAAAGGCAATCTGTGTCGGTTTGGGAATAACTCTACAAACAAGGCATAGAATTATCCCAGCAAATGTGACGCCCTCGATGTTAGTGAGGCATGGGAACCAGTTGATTTTCACTAACGGACGTGTGCAATCACGGAAGCTGGAGTTCTACCCCTGCCTTTTCCCCTGTCCCTCTTGATTTCACTTCACTGATAATTCGTGTCAAAGTGCCCTTCCCTTAAAACCTGGGATTCTTGATATCAAGCTTTCTACCCTACCCTCATATTATCGCCAGGATCAAGAACCTGAATCTGTTTTTTGTCGACAAGGGTTGAGCTGAAAACGGGTGCCATGAGTCAGTGAAATATCTGACTCGAGGACCGGAAGTGCATCTGGTCCTAACAAGCAGGGGATATGTGTCGCCCGAGACATTCAAGGGGTGAAAAGTGTTTCGATAAGGGCTGCTTGAAAAAATCCTTTTAAAATAACCGAAAAAGTTTTAAAAAGTAAAAAAAAAACCACACCAAAACTACCCCCCCAAAGAAAAGTGATAACGTAATCTTTCAAAGTGTGTTCTGCCATGTGTTCTGGAATTCGATTTTAAAATAACGAGAAGCTGTTTTAAGCAATTAGCGTATATATATATATATACCCAAACCGTCCTCCAAGATGTGACATAAGGTCAATTTTTAAGCGGAGTTAAACAGTTTCATTTTAGAGATTTTTTTCTACTCGACCGGTTGTCACGATAAGATTAAAACGCCCAACTATTTAGCAATATGTACACCTTTTCTAAAGGTATTGGAACAAAGTAAAATGCAAACAGTCCTCGTTCAGGATTCGAACACACTTCTCCGTGTTTATTTTCTACGAGAAAAAATATTACACCACCACCAATCAGCATATATAATCAGAATTTAAAACTAATTTTTCACCTCAAAAACAAAGGGTCGTTCATTACATAAGATATATTTTTGAAACGTCAAAGCTTTCCTTGTTTCCATCTCTAACCTTGAAATATTTTTGTAAGTCAAAAGTTTAGAATTATTCATTACAGGCAATATATGATCAAAACACTTTTTCTTGCTAAAAATTAGGTGTCGCGTCCATTACACAAAGACATTTATGACTTGAGTATGTACGTTCAACAAAACTTTATCTATCTGTTCCAGTTTATTCTTATCTACGCCGGATGCACACACACACACACACACACAAACACACACACACAGATATATATATATATATATATATATATATATATATATATATATATATATATATATCCAGTAGGAGTCCAAAGGCTATGGGTGTGGAATATTCTTGTGTTGAATATGTGCGGGATTTCATCCCCAGAAGAAATGTGTATGTCATTTGAAGAGGTGAAGATAATATGCTTCGTCAAGATAGATTTATAATGGCACTTTAATCATGGTGGAGCTATCTTCCAGTTACAATATATATATATATATATATATATATATATATATATATATATATACCGCTCGCATAATGCAAAGCTCTTCGAACGAATTGAGCACTCTGGTATCCGGTAAGGTATAAAATGTAAACAAACGAACGCTGCTACTGCTGCTGCTACTGCTGCTGCTACATAATACCTTATAATTCCCTAGCCGACGTGGTACGCTTGTTGGCCGAGTGGTCTGATACTAAGTCTAACGTGAAGTTGGGCGGGTTTCGATCCCAGCTTCAAGCGTCCTACGTATCTAGCCACACTGAAGAGTTGTGATACAACGAAACAGTCTGTCTGTGGATGGTAATATATATATATATATATATATATATATATATATATATATATCAATTTGTTTACATCTATCTATCTATCTATCTATCAGGTTCTAAATGCAAGTTTTTAAAACTGAAAGTTTGTGTTGTCCATGTTTGCCGAGACATTACCCGATTCTCGAAATCACTCCATAAAGAAGTTTAAGAAATTCCCCCACCCCACCCACGCAACTGAGAGCTCAATATCGGCGACAGAACTTATGTAAATTAGGATAGCGTAGACACAGAGTCTTGGGAGACCGTCATTTTCTCGCCAAGGTGCTCATCGAAACAAATTGTTTCCATGTGGTGGGTATGGTTTTATATAAGTACTCTACATTTTCCTGCCTTGTCGACTGGGGCTGTAGAATACACAGACTGCATCTCTGCAGAGGGTTAACTCCCAATGAGTATCCTGGATATGACGTAAAACAATCTGATGGTGAGGTTCCAGTGATGCTGGAGATTTGGGAAATTCAGAGTACCCCTTCATTGCCATTACTTCCAGGTTCACTCTAGCCCGGAGTAATAGCACCTGATAGGCTCCTATTCATGGGTCAAATAGAACAGTTTACAATTTAAACTGTGTACTTTGACATTTAAACTGAGTGTAAACTAATGAATTTTGCTAAACTGAATTGCTTGAAATAGAATCGTTTGATCGTTTAACTGTGTGTAGACAATTGACTGATATCTAATTGAATTGTTAGGGATACATAGGAATACTTGCAACCATCTAACTGTGTGCAGATGAATGAGTTTAGGCTCGTTTAAAAATATTATCAACAAAATGTGTTTACAAATCATATATACGAGGATCATTAAATAATTTTCCAGACTCTTTTCACATGGGCACTTTTATTGATAGTACACACATGAAACTCTAGTCCTCTTCGAAGTAATTTCCTCCGGCTGCAATGCACTTGTTGTGCCGTTCCAACAACATCTGGAAAGCCCCATGGAAGTCCTCTTGTGTGAGCGTGTCAATCACCTTCGTCACAGCCTCTTTCATCTTCTCAATTGTCTCATAACGACAGCCTCTGAGCTTAGGGAATAACTAAAAGTCACAGGGAGCAAGGTCTGGACTATAGGAAGGATGAGGAACTGCCTTGATGCCCATCTTGGTCAAATATTCTGTGACAAAGGTGGAGTTGTGGACTGGTGCATTGTCCCGGTGGAAATGCCACTGAACCGATTTGAAGAGTGCTGGCCTCTTCCGACGGAATCTCTTCCTGAACTCTCTTAAAACCTCAATATAGTAACCCTAACCCTAACCGTTTAGCCAATCAACTCTGGTGTATTGACTTCTTTACTCCTCCCACACCTCCCATCATCCCTCACAGACTTCTTGAATCTCTTATGCCACTCAAAAACTGATGCTCGATTCATGCAACATGGTCGAAAAGCAGCCTGAAGCATCCCATACGTTTCTGTGGCATCATTTTTTCCAAGTTTAAAACAGAATTCTATTGCATATCGTTCTTCTAAGTGTGCTCATTGCATTTTTGAAATTCACCAGCTGTGACAATCAGGCTTTAGTAGGGTGTATTCCAGTTGCTGCTGTAGCTGTTCATTTAACCCTGAAATCATAAAAATTGGTCAGTCATCTCTTAAGATGTATAGCAATAACATACTGAATTGTTAAGAGTCTACGACAATTTTGAATGCCCGTAGAAAAAAAGGCTGGAAACCTATTGAATGCACAACGTACATTTGATTATTTGTATAAAGAGGATTTAGTATTAAATAACCCGCAATGGTTGATATGCCATAAAACCAAAAATAGGCAAGTGAACTTAGCCGTGGAGTAACTACATTATGATAAACTTTATTTCAAACTCTACATTTTTACTGTCCCAAAATATAATTAGGCCCATTGGCATATTGGTTAGAGTGTTGGTCAATAGTCCAGGAGATCTGAGTACAATCCCAGGTCGATTCATATCAAAGACTCAAAAAATTGTACTTGATGCCTCCTTGCTTAATACTTCGCATTATAAGTACAGATCAAGGGTGAGAGGAGCAATCCAGGGAAAGGAGTAGTGCCCCCCCCCCTACACCTTCGTGTAGTAGCTATTGAAAAGGTTGCTTTCGGGTCACGCTTGACTCCGATTAGCGAACAACTATATGTATATTGAAAGAGAGAGAGAGAGAGAGAGAGAGAGAGAGAGAGAGAGAGAGAGAGAGAGAGAGAGAGAGCAGAAAATCATGTCTGGAAAAATCTGTGTAATATATATATATATATATATATATATATTTAGAATCGTGCCATCTGTTTATTACCAGAGATGTGCAATTACGTCGTAATTTTAACTCTTATATTAATCACATACATTGTTCAATTATTGATACTAATATCCTGATCTTGTTTGTCGAACATGTCCAAAGAAATCATGATCAATGCGACAACGTGACATATTAATTGATTGTAGATGGAAGAAGAATTCAAATCCCCCAGAGAGAAGGTTGGTCGATAGAATTCCAAGCTCTATTATTTCGAGAAATTTCATTTCTTTTTTTTTTTTTTTTTATGTCTGTTTGGTTGAAACAACAACAACAACAACAACAACAACAACAACAGAGGAGATAAGGAATTAAAAAGAAAATGTGTAAGGTTTTTAAATGACAAAAGGCTTGCAAAAATCCTCGTCACTTCAAAAATGATTAAAAAAAAAACGCTAAACAAGACCACAAAAATAAAATAAACGAAAGGAAATAATAATAATAATAATAATAATAATAATAATAATAATAATAATACAGTTTCATTCGGAAAAATAATGAATCGTCAAGTGGAGATCGATATATATGTAATCACAGAACAACGCTTACAGCCACATTCACTAGAATACTCACACATTCAATCTAATTATCTGCTGTCTGTCTGTCACACTCACACTCACACCCACACACATACACGCACGAGCGCGCAAACACAAATACTTATACAACATACCCACAAACACACAAACACACACAGACACACACACAACATACTCACAAATACAGACACAAACACACAGAGACATACACAAATACATACACATACAAACACACAAACAAATATACACACACACTCTCATAAACACACACACTAACACACACATTTTTTTTTATTGATGTGCTCATTTGCCAACTCAGCTCTTTACACCGTTTTTTTCTTTCTCATGTATACAGATGTACATACGTGTACACAGATGTACATACGTGTACACAGATTTACATACATGTACACAGTTGTAAATACGTGTACATAGATGTACATACATGTACACAGTTGTAAATACGTGTACTCAGATGTACATACATGTAAGTAAAGTTGGCCACCTTAGTCGAGGGCGACCAGCTGACTTCCTTTTCAATAGCTTCTAAACAACGAGGTGTAGGGGAGGGCGATACTCCTTTCCCTGGAATGCTCCACTTTACCCTTGATACGTACCTTATATTGCTGAGTATTAAGCAAGGTGGTATCAAGTATCATTTTTAAAGTCTTTGGTATGACGCGACCTAGGATTGAACCCAGGTCTCCCGGACCTTTGGCAAACACTCTACCCACTGGGCCAATGAGCCGGTACACAGTTGTAAATACGTGTACACGCACTGATACACATGAAACCACACTCTTGCTTAGTCTCCCCACTTCGAACACAAACCCACTATCCCAGCGAACACACGATGTCCCTTTTTTGGAAGCGCTCGTTGGGTAACGGTTACAGCCGTTAGAAATGGACTCTGTGACCCGAGATCAAATCTTGGACGACGTTGTTTCTCTTTGCATTAATGCCCATAGGAAACGTATGAATCTATCTGTTCTACCTGCAGCCATGATTAGGGCAGATTGGGTTCTTTAACTTTGGATTGGCAACCAGTCTAGTGGAAGGAAATTCAAACCAGCTGTACTCCACTTTAAAATTGATCTTATACCGTATCCTGCACGTAGTAGAGAGGATGAGTATATACATGCATGCAATACCCCCATACATATTTACTGGCTTACACACACTCTCACGAACACATGCTTAAAGTGACTCTCACTTTAAGATTCTCCCTCTCTCTCTCTCTCTTTCTTTCCCTCTCTCTCTCACCTTTTCTTTCCCTCTCTCTCTCACTCTCTCTCTCTCTTTCTCTTTCTTACTGTCTCACTTTTTCTTTCTATCATTCTCTCTCTCTCTCTCTCCATCAGTGGAACACACGCATACACGCTTACTCTTTCGTAAACTCTCTTTTGCTTTCTCTCAAACACACGCTCCGACTTTCTCTTACGTCTATATGAATATAAATGGACACTCTTTCTTCTTATTGATGAACACGTGATACACACATTGATGTACGCATACACACTGTTGGAACACATTCTTTATAACTCATCAGTTGCAGATATATATATATATATATATATATATATATATATATATATATATATATATATATATATATATATATGCGTATCTGAGGACTTATAGATCACCACCTACATACACCTATGCGCACTAACTGCACACACATAGCCACACATTTTTTTCGCCCCCCCCCAAAAAAACAAACAAACTCATATTATATCGGGAGACGTAGAGGCTAGCATGCAAATCTATTCACATACACACACGTAAGTAGGTGAACATCGCATTCATATCTATCAGGAGAATCATCGGGCCACACACACACACACACACACACACACACACACACACACACACACACACACACACACACAATATCACGTACGCGCAAACATACACATAACGAAATAAAAGACAAAAGCTTAATTGTTTAAGCGAATCAGTATTAATTTAATCGTTTAAGATTCTGAGAAAAAGAGCAAAGAAAACAAAAACATAACACCAAAAAAAAAAAAAAAAAAATCTACAAAAAAAAAAAAAAAACCCAACAAAAACAAAAACAAAAATAAAAAAAAAGAAAGAAAACTCTGAAAAAGACAGTCACGTGATAACTGCTTAAAATGCAGACTCCTCTTATTTCCTTCACCCAGCATCATCGCCCCCCACCCTGCTTTCGAGGAAAAAAAGATGGTGGATGCTGGAAATGAAGAAAAAAAAAAAACAAACTTTGTAGAAAAAATTATCAAAAAAACAAAAACAAAGACGGCATTTTGTTGGAAGTAAATGTCGATTGCAACGAGGTTAAAAGATGATTAAATAATTTTTTTTAAAGCGGGAATAAAAAAAAAATAAACATTTCACGCCTTATGTTAGTCTGGTTCAGAATGACCATTGATGAGAACCCAATGAGGATTGACGTGACTGACTTGTCAAACATCATGCAAAAATGTCAGACAGAAAGGAAGAAATTATGACGTGAAAACCAAATTTTGGTGGAGTATTTGTTTGTTTAATTGCATATTTCACCCAGTACGAACTTCATCAGATATGGAAATGTTTTTAATTATCGGAAAGTTTAATCTAGTTTTGAAGTTTTGATTTGGTTGGTTACGTTTTATGGTATATCAATCTTTGTAGCTTGAAGTTTAGTGTTTCCATTGATTGATGTAACTGAGTTTAACGGCATGTCAAACTCTCCAAGGTTATTTTATGCCAAGAGGTTATGGAACCACGTTCATTGTACATTTATATTTACATATTTTGAGTCGGAGGGGACCCTAACATGTACTACCTATCCGAGTAAGAGTGATCCCGAGAATAATGGCAATGAAGGAGTACTTTATACTCCCATGAGTTCCAGAACTGGAGCCTCACCATTAGATGCAGTTTTGTGTCAGACCTAGGACAAGACTTTTTTTGTTCGCGGGGGTTTTACTGCATTGCAAAGAATACAGTCAGTGTATTCTTTATACAACAGACAGAGCAGATGGCTAGAGTAATTTGTTAGTGAACGGTCAACGAGAGAAAGATAAAACATTAAGAACAAAAAAGAATAAAAAGGAATAATTTTTAGATAAAAAAATGAAATGAAGAAAAATTTTTTAAATGAAGAAAAAAATCTGAACAAAAATGAAAGAAAAATGAATGAAGAAGACATTAATCAATTCTACGAAATGCTTTTATGACATTATAACCAAAAAAATTCCATAAAAAAGAAAACGAAAAACCACAGCTGAAATGAATTTAAAAAAAGAACAAACAAACAAACAAACAAATAAACAAACAAACCAATAAAACAAAGCTTTCTCATTTAAACATTAGCCTTGTCAAACATGCGTTAATACTGAAGATAAAACTCAAAAGATTTTTAAAGCTATTCGCACATCAGCTACCCCCACCACTTTTTTCTTCTGATGACGTAACTCATTTCCCGTTTACTGATTGGTAAATTAGTCATTTAATATTTCGAGGACACAAAGAAGAAGAAGAAGAAGAAGAAGAAGAAAAAGAAGAAGAAGAAGAAGAAGAAGAAGAAGAAGAAGAAGAAGAAGAAGTCATTAAATTTTTTTTTAAATTAAAGAGAAGAAATTTCCAGCCAATAAAAACATTTTTTTTTTAATATTAGGAATTTATTAACTGTCAGTCAGTGAAATTCCATGTTTTGTATCAACCGACTCATCATTTGAAAGAAAGAAAGAACCAAGTCAAAGAGCTAATCTAAAAATAAAAATGAAATACCGAAATGATGAATCGAAATTTAGGGCAAGGTTAAAACAATGCTTTATGGGCCGTTTACAAGAGCCGATTAAGGAACAAAGAATAAATGGTATTTTCAAGGGACTATTTTTATTAAAAAGGGATTTAAGGAGTGAGATTTGTGAAATGGTTGCGGATCATTAGAATTACCTTTTTTTTTGTTTTGATATTCGTTCTTTTTTAATATTTTTTTTTTTTTTTTAGTGGGGGCAGGTACAGCGGAGAGGGGGCCTTAAAACCCGGGCAGAAGTATAAATAATTTAAAGGAACAGCTCGGAATAATTTATGATTTTTTTTACATGATTATTTCGCTGAACTGCAAAGAGAATGATGAAAGAGAAACGCGATGCTGGAGTCATTTTAAGAACAATTCAGTCAAGGTGGGGCGGCCAGAAAAGGACTAAGAATTACAATTAATTTTTCTTCGGTGGGTGAATCAGGTCAATATGTCACGTGCACTTTTGGGAATTCATTTTTGTTGGGATCTTGTGTATCATCGATTCTATTTGAGTTGCAATCTTTACCTTCATCCATTGAATCTCAAAATTCACGTCATTTCTCGCCATCCAAAAAAAAAAAAAAAAAAAAAAAAAATGATAATATTTACTTGAAAGAAGAATAAAAGGTGATTTTTATTAAAACTTTCAAAATAGTTAATGGAATTTCTAATCATGATAGATATTTTTAAAAAAATTATTTCTCTTCGAACTGGAAATTAACTGTCAAGATAGACTTCAAAAACTAAATCTATTAAGCAAATGGATTTTTTTGCAGATATTTTTAGAACTATTTGTCTAATCAGATCAAAAACAGTAATTAGGTAGAAAAGTTCAAGATTGAATTGGATGATTTTGGAAATAATGTTAAGAAAAAGAATTTAAGACGGTATTTTTAGGAATTATCGGATGGATTGCAAAACAGAATTTGATGTGCAAATAGATATTGTATTGCATCTGTTCTGTGAAAAGATTCTCTTTTTTTTTCTTTGATGTTTAAGGATAGTAAAACGGGGTGATGTCTGGGGATGCATAATAAATAAATGATTGTAATAACCAGTGGAAACAAGAGGAATTTCCATGAATAATGTTTTATGTTTTTTTCTTTCGGGTACAGAAATACCATTCATTAGAAAAGAAAAAGCTTTTAAACATTAAACACAGAAATATGTGTTGTTTCTATAAATGCTGTTCAAATTTGTGATCAACTGAACGAGAATTGATAACGTTATTAGATTACAAAATAATTCCGATTTTTTAAAACAGCTGGTACATCTCGAAAGACACCAAAGGTTTTGAAACATCCTGTATATGTAAGATACGAAACGTCATCATCCCCATATATATATATATATATATCTTATGCAATCCCCAGACCAAGGGTACTTGGTCCAATGGTCATACAAATAAGAAAGCGACAGTTGCCAAGCCCTTTTGCTCTCTCTCTCTCTCTCTCTCTCTCTCTCTCTCTCTTTATATATTGTCATCCACAGACCGACCTGTTTCGTTCTATCAGAACTCTTCAGTGCGGCTAGACAGGCTAGATTCTCGAAGCTGGGATCGAAACCCGGTTGACGCCAATCCAAGATTCTACCATTCAGCCATCAAGAAACTAGCGCAAGCAAAGGAAATTTAAACGCTTATGTATCACAATTGTTTTGGTTCACATATATCCGCTTATTAGCTCGATTCATATGAAGAACCTTGCATTACGCTAGTGGCAAACCATTTACTTCCCTCGCTAGAGAGCTCAACCCCTACAGGGGTAGGGGAGCATATATATATATATATATATATATATATATATATATATATATATAAGGTTAGTTGAATTTTGGAGTGAAAAAGAAAAAGATCATTTGAAAAATCATATGCCAGAGTGTTGTCCTCATATCTTCTATTGGGAGGGGGTGGATGAGAGGAAATGGTCGGAGTAACAATTTTTCTTAAAGGAACAATTTAAAACGTGCGTGTTCAATACGAAGAGCCATTTCTTTCGTCTAAAAATGACTTTTTCTTGCATCAAAAAAGAAGAGAAAATCAAATATCTAAATACTAACGAATGTTAATTTCGTAAGTTCATCAAAAAACCAAATTTCTTTGCTTCTAAATTTTTCTTATGACTTGTAAACAATATATCAAAGTCGATCGACTGCATAAGCAATAAAAAGCCGCGCAAATTTCAATGGCACTTCTAAGATTTCACTAACATTGATGGCTGGGACAAGTATTACATACTTCTTCTTTAATCTAGTATATTCTCTCTTTTTCTACAACTTATCTTTATTGCAGATATCAATGCAATAACAATAACATGGCAGAAAGGTATGAATCCAACTATTCTCCCTCCTGCTATGGATAAATAGTAGAGCAGACTGTGTTCTTTAATCTTGTTAAGGTAACTTGTCTAGGAGAAGGAAAACTAATATCCTTAAGAAAAGTATGAATCCAACTATTCTCTCTTCTGTCATGGATAAATAATAGTAGGGCAGACTGGGCTCTTTAACTTTGGTAAGGCAACCAGTCTAGGAAAAGAAAATCACTTCAAACAAACTCCGCTTAAAAAATGATTGTTGTTCACATCTTGTTCGTGTCGGGTAAATATTTAAAATTCAGGTAAGGGTAACCTGAAATAAAAATGTATATGCTGCCATTGGTTAGAATTGAACCAGCTACCTCTGCCTGAAGAGTTAGCATTTTTATATGAAGAACCGGGCCGTTATTCTTGGTGAAGTTTTCAGAGCCCAAATTGCTTCTCATTAAGCTTTAATCTTTATGAAAAAAAATTTTTTTCTTTTTCTTTTTAAAAATCCGTCTACACTTGTGATAATCCCTTATTATATTATATCCTATGAAAAATAATCTTTTTAAATCTAGTACTAAATACAAACTCATAAATCAGTTGTAAGGAAATTATCCACACATGCGCAATAAGCAATCGTCTTTCTATGATATGAGATAAATTAAATTAGTATTCATGGTACTGGAGTGAAGTTGAATGAAAGAAATGCTGGTATCAAGAGGCTAGTCACGTTAGTAACAGGTTAGCCTCTCAGACCGCACTGTTAGTTAAGAGATGTAAGTTAAGACTGCTGTGATTAATAACCCGAAATGTGTTAAAGAAGATTCAACTCAGAAAACCGAAAGAAAGAAAGAGAGCGAGAGAGAGCGAGAGAGAGGGAGGGAGGAAGGGAGAGGGAGGAAGGGAGAGAGAGAGGGAGGGAGAGAGAGAGGGAGGGAGAGAGAGCGAGAGAGAGAGGGAGGAAGGGAGAGAGAGGGAGAGAGAGAGGGAGGAAGGAAGGGAGAGAGAGAGAGGGAGGAAGGGGGAGAGAGAGAGGGAGAGAGAGGGAGGAAGGGAGAGAGAGAGGGAGGGAGAGAGAGAGAGAGAGCGAGAGAGAGGGAGGAAGGGAGAGAGAGAGGGAGAGAGAGAAGGAGAGAGGGAGAGAGAGGGAGGAAGGGAGAGAGAGAGAGAGGGAGGGAGAGAGAGAGAGCGAGAGAGAGAGGGAGGAAGGGAGAGAGAGAGAGGGAGAGAGAGGGAGGAAGGGAGAGAGAGAGAGCGAGAGAGGGAGAGAGCGAGCGAGCGAGCGAGCGAGAGAGAGAGGGAGAGGGAGGAAGGGAGAGAGAGAGGGAGGGAGAGAGAGAGCGAGAGAGAGAGGGAGAGAGAGAGGGAGAGAGAGGGAGGAAGGGAGAGAGAGAGAGCGAGAGAGAGAGAGAGAGAGAGATGTACTTTTTTTTTCCTTAGACACCTGACTTTTCTATATTAAGAAAATGTCCTAGTTGACTTTTGGCTCAAGTTCTTGATCTTAATTTTATAATTACATAGTTTGAATTTAAGGGAACCCGTGAATAAGAAGATTACCAACAGATTATATATTTTCTTGTATAATTTTCGAGAGGATTTCTTTCAGTTTAATTCATTTATTTATATATTCTTTTGTTTACAACGGAATTTGGCGCCACTCTGTAACATGTATGATTTCCAACTGTTAAAAGACTGGCGCTACCTAATCTTTCATTTCTTTTCTCATTTGACACAATGTTTGTATTTACCCAACCCTTCCGCAACCAATCGAAGTGAAAGGAAACTCGGAATTGAAACCAGCTTTACTCCACTTAAATATTTACCTTGTGTCACATACTGCTCATGGTGGAGAGGTCGGATAAATACATCCATCCAACGTCCAATTTGCTTGATTTAGCTGAGTGGTAGCACCTGATAGGGCCCTCTCTATGGGTTAAATAGAACTAACGGCATACTTATGCTAAACTGAATTGTTTGATTAAACTAAATTGCTTGTTTTTGACGATTAAACCGTACTTACATTTAAACTACGTGCTTATGCTTTACTGAATTATTTGAAATAGAACTGTTTTTCGACATTGAAACTGTATTTAAACTTAACTGAATTGTTACATATAACTGCTTGAATAGTTTGAAATAGAAATGTTTTTAACAATTAAACTGTGTACTTATGCTAAACTGAATTGTTTTAAATAGAACAGATTATTTACATAAAAATAGATTTGGCGTTAAATAACTTACAAAGGTTGATATGCCATAAAACCCAACCAACCAAACCAAACCGATGAAACTAAGGATTAAGTCTGTAAGGCTAGATTAGATTAGATTTATGGCAATCAGTTGGTCTTTGTAGCCGAGTGAGTAATGCAGCTGCCACAAAAAGCAGGATTCCAAAGATAACGGATAAGAGTTTGGGTTTCCTTGGAGACAATAGAGATCATTTGCAAACAGATTTTTTTTACCCATAGATAAGACTGTAAAATGTATTACTTCTCCAGATCAGAGTGGACCTGAGAGTAATAGCAATGAAAAGTACTTCACATTCCCCCTATCTCCAGAATTGAACCCTCATTACCAGATGTAGTATAGTGTCATACCCAGAACCTACTCTTTTGTTCTTTGTCATTCCGCAGAGAATGCAGTCTGAATATTCTAAGCCCCGCAAACACAGGGTTAAATATTTTGGTTTATTTTAAAAAATAACGCATAAACGTTTTGCTGGTTATTATTTTACCGAGCGGTTAAAATATCTGTTACCACTGGGAACTCATTTTTTACTTTGCGGAAGTGAAAGTGTTAACTTGAAAGTTTTCTGTTTGAAACAAACAGGTTTATCGTATCTACCATCGAGGGAATAGAGTTTATATCTGTCGGGGTCTGTAGATCAGGGTTGACCTTCAAGGGTTATGAAGACCTGACCTTTTGGGTTGACCTTTGAGAAGAGGAACGTATTAGAAAAGACTAATGATAGGGAGCAAGAGTATGGGGGCGGAAGAGGAAGGAGAGAGAGAGAGAGATGGGTGGTGGTGGGGGTGGGGGTGATGGAAAAGGGTGAAGTAAAATATGAAGTTAGTAACGAGGAATGCAAACATACAATGTGTCAGAAACCAAAAGTGACTAAATAACGTTACCAGCTGCATTGGCGATTTGGGATGGGCATTCAAGTACGGAACTCGATATATATATATATATATATATATATATATATATATATTGATGTATTGGTCGATAGATAGGAACTGGCTGGGGTAGACAGATAGATTGATAATATCATTGGAGAGATATATGTTCAGTATCATTTTTAGCTGTTAGTATCATATAACCAAATACAATCTATCATATGTTCTTCGAAAATAGAGGGACACCGTCTGGTAACCTCTATTGCCATGAGATATGCTATTAAGGGGAATTACTCAGCATAACACCCTAATGACAGCATTTATTTAAGATTAATACTAGGAAAGGCGTGAATCTATTTTCCTGCAATCTAGTACGACAGTCGGATCTCTTAAGACTTTGGCATTCAATAACAAATAACCACAGAGAGTGTTTCTTCCTGCTGGTACCGTGTAACCTAGTACATCCGGTTATATTATTCTTGAAAAGGAGATGGACATTGCCAGGTATCTGCAATTTCCTTGAAAGATGTATGATACTCTGGTGATTCAGTATACGACATATTCAATGTTTTTAATGAAATGTCGAATGAAGATTGAGATTAAAAGCAACTGAAATTAGACGAAAGAAATATAAGTCGAAAGATAAATAAACAAAATGACTCTTTGAAACCTATAAAGATTATTTTTTATTAACAGGCTGTGATACCAAACTTTGTTCAGTCGTTGTTTCTCTGTAAACCTCTCCTCTAACCCATCAAATACGTATATATATATATATATATATATATATATATATATATATATATATATATATATACTTTTCTTATCAATAAGATGAAAGCACCCATTTTCTTCGTCTTATGATATCTATCTTTTTTATTATATATATATATATATATATATATATATATATATATATATATAATAAGCGAAGAGTCTGTTCTTCATTTGTAATAACCTATTTGACGAAGTCGGAAGACCTTCTTTTCTTTAGCTTCATTTCCTGAAAAAAAAAAACCCAAAAAAAACAAACAACTGATTCCATGTTTAGTTTGTTTTCATGAATTTTGTAATTTATTTGTAAAACCAGCCTCGCATCAGTAAAAAAAATGATGTAATTATCTGAATATATATCGGTACTTTTGACTAAGATCATAGTATAGTATCTGTGCGTTGTGCCTAGGATCAAAATGTCGTTCCTTTGAACTGTATCAATGACCAGAGCATAACATTTTGGTCTTCGACTTTGGAACAAAGAGTAGTACCTGTTCCTCTTGTACCCTCTAAATAAAAACAAAAAAAACAAACAAAAACAAAAACAAAATAAAAATAACAAAAAACGAAACAAGCCTGGTCCTGGATATTCCTCCCAAAAAGCCGCACTTCCTCATTGCATTATTAACGGGGGATTATAGCATTAGTCAAGGGGATTAAGCAATGTTTCTCTTTGCCAATACCGCCTGGTCAAGGAAGCTCAGAATACGCTGTTAGTATTCCTTGCACAGGAGTAAGATCACCCCTAAGAAAATGGCTATCCAGGGTATGACACTAAATTTCATCTGATGGTGAGGATCCTGTTTTGGAGATCTGCGCAGTGTATAGTAGTACCTGTTAGGGTCCCATCTACAGGTCAGGTACATCTGTTTAAAAATTATTCGTGTTTGATTGGACCGTGTGCAACCCCACCAAAAAAAAAAAAATAAAAAAATAAAGAATACAGAAAACTCTTAAGAAACAACTAGACAAGAATGTAAAATTGAATGTACAATGAACGCGATTCCCTAACTACTCAGCATGAAATAACCTTCGATGGGTTGACATGCCGTTAAAATCAATTAATCAATCGTTTAAGTTAATAAATAAGTCCATAAATAAGTTATGTTTTTTTCAACTATTCATTTTCTTTTTTCTTTAATTAAACATTTCCTAATAATTACCGAGGTTTTTAAATATTGTAAATTACGAATGTTGTTCACATAATTATCGATGCAAAAAGCAAAGAAAGAAATCCCATCTCTCCACCCTGAAGAAAAAATAATATTATACGAAGAAATAATGAAAGAAATCGTAAACAAACAAATATAACTCTTATACCTTTATCTTCATTTGATAATTGGTTCAACAAATTTTTCATAGAAAAAAGCAAAGAAAAGAAAAAAATAACTGCAAATTGTTCAAACTTTCTAATTTAATGGGATTTTTTTCCCGCGCTGTTTGTAAAAATCGTCTGCAACTAATCATTTTCAACAAACTACGCGTTCCAACAAACATTTCAAATCGAATCCCTGCGGATATGAAAACATTTCGTTGTTCTTTTTTTTTATTTTCAGTTTGGCAAAGGTAAAATTCGTCACAATTGTGAATCGCTACAGCAATTCACTGACTACGACTGTATTTTATTTATCTTTTACTTTTTTTTGTTTCTTTTTTCTTTTATTACAATTTTTTTTTAACTGAGAGATGCCAATTTCCGTTCAAGACACTGAACGTATAATCATTCCTATTGCACCTGAGCATTATCCTCTGCATGACTTGGAATTAATGAATAAAAATCGTATGCTGTTTACCCAACTGAATAAAAGAGAGGATTTACGGTCAAGTCCCATTTATAGCATTGGTTCCCGCGAAATCACCGTAATTAAGCAACAATGAACACGATATAACATTAGATGGGTGACTACTTAGGAAAACGATTGATTGATAGATTGATTTTTACGGAATGTCAACTAGTCAAAGATTTTTATTCCAAGAAGTTAGGTAAAATCCATCCCTCGCCGCAAACTCGACATTTTGTAGAATAGAGAAAGTGCTACCATTGAGTTAGAATCTTGGTAGCTATTTTGCCAATTTTTTTTTTACTGCGTCCTGTCTAAAGATAAGAAATACGGATGGGCCAGATGAACTGATACTACACATTAATCCCTGCGTGAAAGCCAGGAACATTGGTTGTCTAACAGAATATTAAATATATATATCTTTTAAATCTGTGTATTAACACAAAAACCTCGTAAGAAATTTCTGCAAAGTAGACCTCTGAAGAACGCCGTAGTCAATAACTTTTGATAAAGAAAGAAGCCTATTCACATGAGGGACTATTTCTTAAAAATCTGTATCCCTATGAACCAAACCATACAAATTATCCGTCTGCAAAGTCATTCGGTGCAGATTCATTAACGTTAGATAGTTGAAATTACAAATATGTTACTGATAACATTGTTAAAGATCTCTTGATACTGATAACATTGTTAAAGATCTCTTGATAACTTAATATGAGAGATGCTCTTTCTTTTAGGACTGGTAAATATGGATTACAAATTTGGTAGGTGCCCGTGGTGTAATGGTTATTGTCGTAGGAAATGGACACGGCGACACGAGTTCAAATCCTGGACGAGACTGATAGCATTTCACATAGCACTAATACTCTTGGGAAAGGTATGAATCCAATTATTCTCCCTAAATAGTCGGGCAGACTAGGTTCTTCAGCCTTGGTGAGGCAACTAGTCTAGAAGAAGGAAAACTCTGAATTCAAACCTGTTAAACTCCGCTTAAAAATTGACCTTGTGTAATATCCTGCCCGAGTGGAGGGGTTGGGTAAATATGATTACAAATTTAGTAGCTGGACACCAAATTCTTTGGCAGTCTAGAGAGGACTGACAGACAAACCCTTTCCCATAATTGAAATAGATAAAATACAAAATTGAAGAAGTCTTCTTAAATGAGCATTTTTATCAACTGATAATATACTGCACCAAATGTTAAAAAAATGGACTTTTTTCTCGTGTGGAATTAGGCTCTTGATATAATTAAAAACGGAATTAGGTCTCTAAAATTACTATTTACGAGGCTTTACTTAATCTGATACTTTTTAGCGATGCTGAGTGGGTCGGGGTAGCCAGTGAGAAACTTGCAAATCGGTTTTCGAAATGAACTTGAAAACCATCGTATTACTGAAGGAATACCCTTTAGGTGGTGTTTAGAATATAATGACTGTATCCCCTGCAGAAGATTAAGACCCCACCTTAACAAAGGGGTGTCCAGGGCATGACACCAAATTGCCTCTGACCTTAAGATCCAGAGAGTATCCCTTCATTACCATTACCCCCAGGTCCACTCTAACTTTTCTATTGGTCAAATCATTCTGTTTGACATAGGGATACCTGATACCATAAAATAGTAAATTATTCTAATTAAGAATAATTACTTCAAGCAATAATTGTTGATAAAGAATCATTATTATTAGTTACTTAAAACAATACAACTGAGTGCAAACAAGTAACTATTATCAAATAGAAAAATATTTGAAATTATATGCTTATTTGTCCTAGATAGGAAACTTGAAATAGTACAAGTGCGTGGAACTTATTTGTAATTAATAGGAATAATTATATACAGCTGTATATATCTGTGTAAAAATAGCAGCTGTAGAGCCACTAACCTCTCATCTCATGAACAATTCAAATAAGATGAACAAGACATGTTGGTCACTGCTGGAGACGTTTGGACCAACTCGTTCTCCTGTGGACTCCAACACATTGATGGACCAAGGCTGACTGACGAGTACGGACTCATATACATCAGCTCTGAGTGAACATTGGGTGCGGTCAAGAGAACCTGCCAGGAGCGATGGGTGATATATATATATATATATATATATATATCGTTAATCATCATCATCATCATCATCAAGATATGTTGACAGCACGGATTCTCTTGACTCTCTCGCCATCAATCTATATCTGCTAGATCTTTTGTTAGGTCCTCTAGATGGCATCCGGTGTCCTTACAGACCTGATGAATGTAAGTATTTGCTGGTCGGCCAACATTAGTGTGTATCTTTCCATAGGAGAACGTCACTTATAAGTTCATCCTTACTTCACCGGCAGTGCCTTGCATGTCTTGTTCGTCCTGAAGGATTTTTATGATTGCAGGTAAGTGGCCATTCGGCTGCTGTTTTTTGAGGTGCTGCTTCTAGGTTTTGTTCAGAACAGCATGTAGTATCCTAGTGTAGTTCCTATTTAGCTTTTTCTTCAGACGTTTCGACTGATGCAGCAAAATGGTAATACTGACACGGCAAAAGGAAGATTTCACGTTTTATTTTATTAGAGAGATCAGATTTCCATATGGGTAATAACCAGTCAATTGCCATATCTATGCGCATGTTGACATGTTGATGAGATATTGCTACCGAGATATATGAACTGGTTTATTGATATCAGAGGCTCGTCATTTAATGAGGAGACGACGTCATTGTAATTAAACAAGAACTCTGTTTTATTCGTATTCACGTAGAGACGATTGCTTCTTGCTGCCTGCTCAGGACGTGGCAGCATGGATTCTGCTTGACTTGGTATATTTGCAAGAAGCGGGAAATGTACAAATTATTTGTATTAGATAGGAATACTTGACACCATATAGATACAAATTATCTTTATTGAGAATCGTTACTTGAAGCTATAATTGTTTACAAAGGATTGACACCTTGCTTAACACTCAGCAATATAAGGTAAGTATCAAGGGTAAAGTGGAGCAACTCAGAGAAAGGAGTAGCGCCCTCCCCTACACCTCGGGGCAATAGCTATTGAAAAGGGAGCTTTCAGGTCGCTCTCGACTAAAGGGAGACAACTTTACTTACTTTACTAATATTAACTCGAATCCATATAACCGTATATAAACAAACGATTATTATGAAATAATTCAACTTGCAGCTATATAATTATTTGCATTAGATTAAAAAACTTGAAACAATACGATTGGGTGAAAATTATTTATATTTGATAAGAATACTTGATATCATATATGTGGGTCATTCAATAGGTTTCCAGACTTTTTTTTACGAGCATTTAAAATTGGTGTAGACTCTTGAAAATTCAGTATGTTATAGCTATACCTCTTATGAGATGACTGACCAATTTTTAGGATTACAGGTCCAAATGAACAGCTACAGCAGCAACTGGAATACACCCTACTAAAGCCTGATTGTCACAGCTGGTGAATTTCAAAAATGCAATCTGGACGTGAGGAAAAATGATATGCAATAAAATTCTGTTTTAAACTTGGAAAAATGATGCCACAGAAACGTATGAAATGCTTCAGACTGCTTTTCGACCATCTTGCATGAATCGAGCATCAGTTTTTGAGCGGCATAAGAGATTCAAGGAAGGCAGGGAGTCTGTGAGGGATGATGAGAGGTGTGGAAGGAGTAAGGAAGTCAATACACGAGTTGATTGGCCAAAGGGTTAGGGTTTGGGTTACTATGTTGAGGTTTTAAGGGAGTTCAGCAAGAGATTCCGTCGGAAGAGGCCAGCACTCTTCAAATCAGTTCAGTGGCATTTCCCGCAGGACAAGGCACCAGTCCACAACTTCATCCTTGTCACAGACTATTTGACCAAAATGTGCATCAAGACAGTTCCTCAGCCTCCCTATAGTCGAGACCTTGCTCCCTGTGACTTTTGTTTATTCCCTAAGCTCAGAGGCTATCGTTATGAGACAATTGAGGAGATGAAAGAGGCTGTGACGAAGGTCATTGACACGCTCACATAAGAAGACTTCCATGGGGCCTTCCAGAAGTTGTTTGAACGGTACAACAAGTGCATTGCAGCCGGAGGAGATTACTTCAAAGGGGACTAAAGTTTCATGTGTGTACTATCAATAAAAGTACCCATACGAAAAAAAGTCTGGAAACGTATTTAATGATCCTCGTAACTGCCTCCAAAAACTCTGAAATTATACAAAAAATGTCAATATAAACTTACAATGAACGTGATTCCCAAACTTCTAGGCATAAAATAACTCTAGATGGATTGACATGCCTTTAAAATCAATCAATCAATCAATCAATCAATCAAGTACTGTAGGAATTTCCTAGGTATGTCTGTTTTAATTCTTTTTATCTTAACTTTTTAGCCTCCAGACACCTTGTACCCGAATATATAAAATCTAAATTCAATATAAAATGAAAAAAAAACAAAAACAAAACAAAACAAAACAAAACAAAACAAAAAACACTTGCAAAAACATGGAGCATTAATTAAACTTCGCTTCCGAACGCTGATATTTTTTTTTATTTAAAGCCATCAAATTATTTCACCACCAGGAGAGGGATGGGCTCCATCAGACAATTCCTGTCCAATATACGGTACATGAGTATCAATTCAACAAACTTGTGGGAAAATAATTTCATAAAAAAGAAAGTCTGCGAATAATGTCGATTCCAAGCATATATAGAAAAAAAAAAAAAACAACTTGTAGAATTTGAAATGATTTCTCTGAGTTAAATGTATCGGATATTTGTTGATAGAAAAATAATTCTCAGCCGGAAATATTAAGTTTAATATTTATTGTAAAAAAGATATCCAGCTCGATTTATCAAATTTAGATTAAAAGATTTAAATCTTCCACATGATAGATTGATTTGAACGGCATATCAACCTGTCGAGGGTTGTTTTATGCAGTCAAAACCAATCAGTCTTATTTAATTTCGTGCCTAAAGGTTATCCTGTTCATTGTAATAATTTACTAAGCTTTTCACTTTGATGTAGCACTAGGCCAGATGAAAGGGCTCGAACTCAAGTAGATTTGCTAATCAAGCTTGTTAACCATTACACAATCAGAAGCACCCAATCCTGTTCATTGTATATTGATATTAAGATCTTTGTGTATTTATTTAAGAGATTTTTTTGCACATGGTCGATTTTAACTTTAATAATTTTCAAAACAGATATATCAAAGATTAAGGGAGATTAATATTTTTCTCAAGGCTATGAATACAAAGTGAAGGGAATAGCTCGACTGGGTTTGAACTCGTTAACCTCGAGGCCGCAGTACAGCAGTTTCAACCACTTCGGGTTAGTGTGGACCTGGGAGTAATGCCATTTTCCCAGATTTCCAGAACTGGAGCCTCACCATCAGACGCAGTTTAGTGTCATACTCAGGACGCTTTTCTGAATGAAAACTGTACAAAGTGTTTTTCTTTGGGGGTTAATAAAACACGCGGAAATTATTTTTCTTTTGGACGTTGGCGGCGGAATTTTGTACATTTGCGGGTAAAACTATATCTGTGTCTAAATGAGACCAGTTAATTGTTTCAATGGCTGTTAAGTCTCAAAAGCCAAATCGATTTAAACTGTATCGAATTAGAATCCTTCATCCATCCCACCTCAAGAAAAAAGCAAAAAAAGCAAAATGAATACGTACTTCACCTACCCAGAGACTAAACAGCAATTACTGAAATTCTAAGGATGGAATACTTGGTAGGCACGAATGAAAGTGGAAGATTGTAAAAAAAATGTTGAAAACATTTGCAGAAACTTGATCAGGAATTTTGGAGGTTGAAATTCAAAATGGAATTTTTTTCTTAATTTGACAAGTTTTTTTTCTTTTGAATTTTCTTGAATTTCTTCTCGGTGCATTAAATTGTTTTTTCCTTGGAGAAAGAGAGGGGGAGGGGAGAGACAAGAGAGAGAGATAGAGAGAGAGAGAGAGAGAGAGACATACAGAGAAAGAGAGAGAGAGAGAGAGAGAGAGAGAGAGAATGACTCTGTGTGTGTGAGAGAGAGTGAGAGAGAGAGAAAGAAAGAGAGAGAGACAGACAGACAGAGAAAGAGAGAGAGAGAGAGAGAGAGAGACATACAGAGAAAGAGAGAGAGAGAGAGAGAGAATGACTGTGTGTGTGAGAGAGAGTGAGAGAGAGAGAGAGACATACAGAGAAAGAGAGAGAGAGAGAGAATGACTGTGTGTGTGAGAGAGAGAGAGAGAGAGACATACAGAGAAAGAGAGAGAGAGAGAGAGAGAATGACTGTGTGTGTGTGAGAGAGAGTGAGAGAGAGAGAAAGAAAGAGAGAGAGACGGACAGACAGAGAAAGAGAGAGAGAGAGACATACAGAGAAAGAGAGAGAGAGAGAGAGAGAGAGAGAGAATGACTGTGTGTGTGAGAGAGAGTGAGAGAGAGAGAGAGAAAGAAAGAGAGAGAGACAGACAGACAGACAGAGAAAGAGAGAGAGAGAGACATACAGAGAAAGAGAGAGAGAGAGAGAGAATGACTGTGTGTGTATGTGAGAGAGAGTGAGAGAGAAAGAGAGAGAGAGAGAAGAAAGAGTGTGGGGAGAGAGAGACATACAGAGAAAGATAGAGAGAGAGTGAGAGTGTGTGCACGTTTGTGTGAGAGAGTGAGAGAGAGAAGAGAGGTTGAGCGAGATAGAGAGAGAGAGAGAGACAGACAGACAGAGAAAGAGAGAGAGAGAGACATACAGAGAAAGAGAGAGAGAGAATGACTGTGTGTGAGAGAGAGAGTGAGAGAGAGAGAGAAAGAAAGAGAGAGGGGAGAGAGAAGAAAGAGTGTGGGGAGAGAGAGACATACAGAGAAAGAGAGAGAGAGGGTGAGAGTGTGTGTGCGTTGTATGAGAGAGTGAGAGAGAGAGAGAGGTGAGAGAGAGAGAGAGAGAAAAAGTGAGACAGACAGAGAATGAGAGAGAGAGAGAGAGAGTGTGTGTGTGTGTGTGTGTGAGAGAGAGAGAGAGGGGGAAGAGTGAATTGAATTTACTGAGCAGGACAGTAAACAAGAAATTGATAGTACACTTGTTAAAGGAAGTGAAAAAATGATTAAAAAAGTTATTTGGCGAGAGATGACAGTGGATCATATATATGTATATACATATATATACATATATATATATATATATATATATACGCACGCACGAACACATATACACACACACACAGACACACACACATATATATATATATATATATATATATATCAATTAGTCGCGCTCGTCGTAACTGTTAGGGGAGTCATTGTGGAGTCATGGCTAATGTACAAGAACTCCAGTAGCGGTTTAGCGTTCACTTTTGGACTAATGCCCTTGGGGTAGGTATTGAACTCCCTTATATCCCAGCTATTGGTAAAAATATTATAACTGCTGTTCTTTTACAAATATGGCTCCGGCATTAAATAACCCGAGAAGATTGATATACGATTAAACCAAGAAACCAAACCAAACGAAACCTAAGAGTTATACTCGTCAAAATAGAAATTGGGATCCAAGTTCAATCCTAGACAATGTTGTTTGCGTTTCACTTCGCACAAATGCTCTTGGAAATACCATGAAGCCATCTCTTCACCCCCGTCTACCCAATTATTTGCTATGGGCAAATAGTAGGGTAGACGGGGATTTCAAGCCTTGGTAAAGCAAAACACTCCCAGAGAAGGAAGGAAAACTTTGAATTCGAACCAGCTTTACTCCGCTTAAAAATTGGCCTTGTGACCCATCCGACTAGTGGCAAGGAAATTAAATATATATATATATATATATATATATATATATATATATATATATATATGTGGAAATAAATGTATTATCCTAATGTGACCGAATATTGTTTTTTTTCTTGAAATAATATTATTTGTTCTGTTAATTTATTTACATCTAGCTCTCTATCAGGAATATTTGAATATTCGAAATTTGAATCATTTATTTGTCCTGATGGAATTGTTCCCTACTCCGCAATTACTGGATTGAAGATAGAATACATACATATATATATATATATATATGGTCTAGTGGGTAGGGTGTTCGCCAGTGGTCAGTGCGACCCGGGTTCAATCCCAGGTCGCGTCATACCAAAGACTTTAAAAATGGTAGTTGATACCTCCTTGCCTAACACTCAGCATTATAAGGTACGTATCAAGGGTAAAGTGGAGTAATCCAGGGAAAGGAGTAGCGCCTTTCCCGACACCTCGGTGAAGTAGCTATTGAAAAGGGGGCCTTCGCGTCACCCTCGACTAAAGTCGCCAACATATATATATATATATATATATATATCTATATATATATATATATTTCAGTGTACCTAAGACTTTGCCCATTGAGGGATACCAACACTTATAAACCAGGAAAGGTTCAGTGGTGAAGATTACTTCTCCAATTTTGATTGTGAAGTTAACTTCTGGAAGGCTAACCGCCCGGAAGGTTTTCCATCAGATTGGAGCCCCTTTTTGTGCCTAGTCTTGCTATGCTTGTCATTGGACCCAGAGACTGGCATAAACAAACGCATGTCACTATAATCCAAAGACGTAAAAATATCTTTGAACTTTATCATTTTGCACATCTTGTATATTTTTCACACGATAAATTAGTTATTAACAAGGATGTGCGAGTTGTAATTTTGGTGTTAAAGATGGTTATCATTTGTCAAGATGTGACTGTCATTATATATATATATATATATATATATATATATATATATATATATATATAAATATTCAGTATAGTGATTGATAAAGAGATAATAGAGAAGGTAGACTGACTGATAGGAGATAGACTATTTGAACAAGTCAAAACACATAAAAAAACAATACATATAAGCTTCTTCATGTTTTTCTAAACCGTCGATTCGTAAAGATGTCTAAAGAACACGTCAATCAAGACATGGAATTCAAAACAACAAAGACGACGATAACTGTACATGATGGGACGGATCGGTTGAGAAATTATGATAAAATTACGTGATACGTCACTATAAATAAAATTTTGTAAAAAAGCTTACGTATAAAGGAGAGAGAGAGAGAGAGAGAGAGAGAGAGAGAGAGAGAGAGAGAGCGGAGAAAGAGTGGAGATTGAGAGAGAACTAGATGAGGATAGGTTGAAAGAAGTCAGAGAGTGGAAAGAGAGTTTGACTTTCCAAAGAGACTGAAAATAGATATCCAAGAAAAATGAGGGAGAAAAACCCAAATATATCTATAATTTAAAGAAGGAAGACGAGAGAGAGAGAGAGAGAGAGAGAGAGAGAGAGAGAGAGAGAGAGAGAGAGAGAGAGAGAGAATAAGAAAAAAATGATAGGAAAATTTAACAATTATCAAGATTTCTAATAATTATTCACCATATATATATATATATATATATATATATATATATATAAAGATCGTTATCATATACATATATATGTGTATATCTATAAAAAGATCGTTATCATATATACTTATATAATTATATATATATTTATATATATATATATTAAAACGATGTTTATATATATATATATATAAACGGTTATGTAGACAATTAACGTACCTAATTTCTTTTTAAAA
Source organism: Sepioteuthis lessoniana (assembly GCA_963585895.1). Classification (NCBI taxonomy): domain Eukaryota; kingdom Metazoa; phylum Mollusca; class Cephalopoda; order Myopsida; family Loliginidae; genus Sepioteuthis; species Sepioteuthis lessoniana. The sequence goes on along the minus strand of OY757938.1, from coordinate 68,663,004 downwards.
ATTAGTTGCTCAGATTTTGAGAAAAGGTCAAGTTTATTGAGGTCGATGTATATTTTAAAATTCAAATATATTTTTCCAAGACGGAGTTTAATTTATTCCAAGTTTTTATGAAAACACACACACACACACACACACACACACTTAGTCTCGTACACATGCGCAATCACACACGTACACAGACGCATACATACATACATACATACGCACACATACACATGTACACGTATACCAACTCACCGATACGTACTCATGCATATGCACAAACACATGTACATACACAAACACACACATATATAAACATACTTACATACCGATATACACATACGCACACACAAACACCAACATACA
>OY757938.1:68660181-68662456 GCA_963585895.1 Sepioteuthis lessoniana | reverse complement strand
CATGAAACTTTAAAGACCACTTCAAATGAAGAATCATTTAAACATAAACGTACAGGCATTTTTCTTTTTGAAACTTTATTAAAATATTTCTCATTCCAAAAATCTTGTTGAACTTTCACAGAACAACAACAAGGGATGCTATTAGCAAAAAAAAAAAATGTTGATATTTTCAAAGGATTTCTCTCTCTTTCTCTCTCTCTCTCTCTCTTTCTGTCTTGTTCACTCTTTCACACACACACACACACACACACACACACACATGTTCACATATACCCACATCTATATTTTTAAACGTTTTAATTGAATGATGTTTTTTAAAAGTATCTTTTTCTATATGCACGAGACAATGAAAGCTCCAATTTTAGTAAAGTGACCACAACTTACGTTTACTTCAAGCATGTATAGAAATTGTTTAACACACACACACACGCACACACACACACACATATATATATATATATATGGAAGTAAATGATGGAGTAGAGTCCGGGAATATTGAGAAAAAATTGATAACAAGGTAATCTAAACAGAAGGAGAGATTTATTAAAAAATTAAGTCGACGCTATTGCGTTTCGGTTCGAGTGAACCATTATCAGGACTGGAAGGGATAATATTAGAGATTTTAAAAAATCCATCATTGATTTACATCACTAATATCATCTCTCACAGTCCTGATGATGACTCATTAGAACCGAAACGCTGTAGTGACGACCTGATTTTTCAATAAATCTCTCGTTCTGCTTGGATTACCTTGTTATCAATTCTCTCTCTCTCTCTCTCTCTCTCTCTCTCTACACACACACACACACACACGCACACACACACACATATATATATATATATATCAAGGATGGATAAAGTGCTTAGCTGAGAAAACACCAATTTGAATTTATGTAAACATTATATATATATATATATATATATATATGTGTGTGTGTGTGTGTGTGTGTGTATGTATGTATATATAAATTATATCTTTATATAAATTCAAATTGGTATAAACAATATATATATATATATATATAATGTTTACATAAATTCAAATTAGCGTTTTTTCAGATAAGCACTTTATTTATACTTGATATATGTATATTATAGATATACTTAAACGGAATTATCCAATTTGAATATATATATATATATATATATATATATATATATATATATATATTATCAAATTGGTTAATTATGTTTAAGTATATATATATATATATATATATATATATATATTCAAATTGGATAATTCTGTTTAAGTATGTCTATTATATATATATATATATATATATATATATATTCTATAGATATACTTAAACAGAGTTATCCAATTTGAGAGCTGTATGTAAAGTTTATAATATATTTAAACAAATATAAGCTTATACAGAGCAAAATATCGTTGATTTTCTTTTTCTCAATATATATTATATATATATATCGTCATAGTATTGATAGCATTGTTTTTTTGGGATCTCGCACACCATCCATCCCTAGCTTACATCGTTTCTGGCAAGTACCTCTAGATGGCCGCTAGTTTAGCACAGAGCTGATGTAAGTCCCTGTTGGGCTGTTAATACTGGCCCTTCAATAGGTAGGTGTTCGCACACACGGCCAATTGGCGTAAAAGTTAAAATGTTTGCCAATGGTTCGGAGACGGGGGTTCAATCCCAGGTGGTGTTATACCAAAGACTCAAAAATAGTGCTTGATGCCTCCTTACTTAACACTCAACATCAAGGGTAAAGTGGAGCAATCCAGAGAAAGGACTTGTGCCCTTCCCGACAACACGGTTTAGTACATAATGAAAAGTTAGCCTTCGTGTCGTCCTTAACAACGGTCGGCCAAGTTATATATATATATATATATATATATATATATATATATACTGTAATGTGATTTTTTCCTAAAGAGATTTTACGTTTGGAAAGCGAAATGTATTTAAAATGATACAAAAAATAAACGAATAAAGAAAAGATAGAGAAATATTTAAAATTTCTGACGAGGTTTTCCAAAAAAGTCAACAAAAACGACTTGTGTAACACGACGCGAAAGTAGTTGAACAAAAAAGAAAAAGTATCCATCTTTGTTTACTTTGAGATGAGATGAGAGAGAGAGAGAGAGAGAGAGACTTACCGACTGAAGAATTGTCAATGCAAATGTCGGTGACTGTCTTGTGGTGCCTGGAGTTGTCGGAGTGAGAATCAACTCCATCTCGAAGGGACGCTTGTCTATATCAGTCCGCCACCTTCGAGACCGGATGCTGCGACTAAAGAGGTTTCCAGT
>OY757938.1:68532681-68655181 GCA_963585895.1 Sepioteuthis lessoniana | reverse complement strand
ATGTGAAAAGAAGGATAAGTACCTGGACCTTGCTAGAGAATTGAAAAAGCTGTGGAACATGAAAGTGACGATTGTGCCAATTGTGAGTGGTGCTTTTGGCACAGTAACTAAAGAATTATCAAAAGGCCTGGAGGACTTGGAAGTTGGTGGACAGGTAGAGACTATCCAAATGACAGCATTGCTGAGAACGGCCAGAATCCTGAGACGAGTTCTGGAGACTTGTGGAGACTTGCTGTCACTCAAACTCCAGTGAAAAACTATCAGCTAACACTGATGTGAAAAACTCTAAAGAAGTAAATAATAATAATAATAATAAGCGAATGCAGCAAATTGGCACAGAGGGAGTACAAGGCTAGACACGACTGGGTCGGCAAGGTCATCCACAGGAAAATGTCCAAGAAATTTAAATTTGACCATGCTAACAAATGGTATATGCACAACCCAGCACCTGTCCTAGAAAATGACACGCACAAACTCCTATGGGACTTTGATATACAAACGGATCACCTAATCTCGGCCAGAAGACCAGACCTTATAATAATCAAAAAAAAAAAAAAAAAAAAAATCTGCAAAATTGTCGCCTTTGCATCCTGGCAGACCACAGAATAAAACTGAAAGAATGTGAAAAGCGAGATAAGTACCTCGACCTTGCTAGGGAATTGACAAAACTATGGAACATGAAGGTGACGATTATACCAATTGTGAGTGGTGCTTTAGGCACGGAAACTAAAGGATTATTAAAGGGACTGGAGGACTTGGAAGTTGGCGACCGAGTGGAGACCATCCAAACTACAGCATTATTGAAAACGGCCAGAATACTGAGAAGAGTCCTGGAGATTGAGGAGACTTGCTGTCACTCAATCTCCAGTGAAAAGCTATAATAATAATAATAATAATAATAATGATAATAATAATAACCAGACCTTATAATAATCAACAACAAAAAAGAACTTGCAAAATTGTGGACTTTGCTGTTCCGGCTGACCACAAAGTAAAATTGAAAGAAGGTGAAAAGAAGGATAAATACTTCGACTTTTACTGGGGAATTGAAAAAAAACTGTGGAACATGAAAGTGACGTTTATACCAATTGAAATTAGTACTCTTGGTACAGACACCAAAAGATTAATAAAGGGACTGGAGGACTTGGAAATACAAGGACAAGTGGAGACCACTCAAACTACTGCATTGTTAAAATCGGTCAGAATACTGAGAAGAGTCCTGGAGACTTGAGAACACTTGCTGTCACCCAAACTTCAATGAAAGACCATCAGCTAACCTTGATGTGAAAAACTCTCAGGGAGTAAATAAAAATAATAATAATGATGATAATCACTCATTCACTTTCATTCCCTTTCATTCATTCTCTTATTATTCCCTCATCTAGGCACATTTATTATTTCTGTCCCCCCCTCTCTCTTTCTCTTTCGTTATCTCTCTCGCTTTTTCTCTCTCTCTCTCTCACTTTCTCTCTTTCTCTCTCTCCCTCTCTCTTTGTCTTCCGTTATCTCTCTCGCTTTTTCTCTGTCTCTCTTTCTCTCTTTCTCTGTCTCCCTATCTCTTTCTCTTTCGTTATCTCTCTCGCTTTCTCTCTCTCTCTTTCTCTGTGTCCCTCTCTCTTTCTCGCTTTCTCGCTTTCTCTTTCGTTATCTCTCTCGCTTTTTCTCTCTCTCACTTTCTCTCTTTCTCTCTTTCTCTGTGTCCCTCTCTCTCTCTTTCTCTCTTTCTTTTTCGTTATCTCTTTCGTTTTCTCTCTCTTTCACTTTCTCTCTTTCTCTGTATTTCTCTCTTTCTCTTTCGTTATCTCTCTCACTTTCTCTCTTTGTCTGCCTCCCTCTCTCTTTCTCTCTTTCTCTATCGTTATCTCTCTCGCTTTCTCTCTCTCACTTTCTCCCTTTCTCTCTTTCTCTGTCTCCCTCTCTCTTTCTCTCTTTCTCTTTCGTTATCTCTCTCGTTTTTTCTCCCTCTCACTTTCTCTCTTTCTCTCTTTCTCTCTCTCTGTCAGTCTGTCTCTCTCTTTCGTTATCTCTTTCGCTTTTTCTCTCTCTCACTTTCTCTCTTTCTCTGTCTCCCTCTCTCTTTCTCTCTTTCTTTTTCGTTATCTATCTCGCTTTCTCTCTCTCACTTTCTCTCTTTCTCTCTTTCTCTGTCTCCCTCTCTCTTTCTTTCTTTCTCTTTCGTTATCTCTCTCGCTTTCTCTCTCTCTCACTTTCTCTCTGTCTCCCTCTCTCTTTCTCCCTCTTTCTTTCTCCCTCTCTCTTTCTCTCTTTCTTTCTCGCTTTCTCTCTCTCCCACTCACTGCGTTAACACTTACCTAAACATTTCATTACGAACATGAGACACCGTTTTTTTTGCCGTTGCAGACGAAACACAAACACTTTCATGTATTTCACCTTCTCCTTGTTTTATCGCACGGATACCAGACTCAAATTACTCCCCCCTCCCTTCATATTTCTGTTCCACTTCAGCTATCAACATGGTTTTCAACTGATCCAACACTTGTAGCTTTTGTTGGAGGCTTAACATTTTTCTAACGTTCTTCGGCTCTTCATCACTGTCCTTAGCACTTAGTTTAAAAAAAAAAACAAAAAAAAAAATTTTCTTACACAAAAAACACAGCACAATTAGCGAAAGATGCAAACAAAAGACGTGTCATTCTTCAATATGAGAAAGAAAATCTAAGCAAACAATTCTAGTAGAAGGGATTAGAGTTTTGTCTCTGGCACAAGGCTATATGGTTTCGCGCAAAACTGAATATCAAATATTTGAAAGCTTTATTGAATTAAAAAATAACAAAAATAAAAACGAAAGGAAAATCCGATTGCATATGTTTAAAACCGTAAAAAACGCAAACCCACTGTATCCTCCAAATGTCTCTATCAAGCGGGGATTCTCGATGGCCAAAAGGCTCACAAGCTGTGGACTATGACATTCTAGTAAGCGAGTTCGTGCCCCATTTGCTCCTTTACTTTCACTTTCGAATAACCATCTATGGGAAAGGTATGACCCCCTTATTACTCTGCTATTGGTTGAATAGTACCACTACTATTCACCGGTATTAAATAACCCCCGAAGGTTTATATGCCATTAAACAAAGAAACCAAATCATTTGAATCAGCCGGGAAATATTGATTACTTTGCCTTTTAAGAGAGTCAACATCGTCATAAGTGTTTTTTTTTTTACCACTAAAGATTTTTTCAAAACCATTTCTCACACAAAAGCACACAGCATTTAATGAATGATTCGTTTGGTTTGGTTGGGTTTTATGGCATATCAACCATTGTAGGTTATTTAATGCCAAATCCTCATTATAAGTATATATTAATTATATATATGATTTGTAAACATATTTTGTCGATAACATTCTTAAATGAACCTGAGCTCTTTTTTGCACACAGTTAAATGGTTGCAAGTATTGGTATATAAAAGTCACAATTTAACAACAGTCATTTGTTTGTACAGTTTGTTCTATTCAACCCATAGACAGGACCCTATCAGATACTACCACTCCCGGTCGGAGTGGATCTGCGAGCAATGGTAAGAAGGAGTACTCCACATTCCCCAAATTTCAAAGGCTAGAGATTCACCATCAGGTTGTTTAATGTCATATCCAGGACACGCGTTGAGGGGGTCTTAACCCTTTGCAGATATGTAGTCGGTATATTCTACAGCCCCTGACAACTGGGCAGGTGAATGATACAAACATAACATGAATAGTTAGGATATTGGTGACTCTTCAATTGAGGAAGAAAACCCAGGCAAACAATAACAGCGGTAAAGATTAGAGTTTTGTCTCTGGTACAAGGCTATGTGGTTTCGTGTAGAACTCGTTGCTAGATTTTTGAAAGCTTTGCTGAATGAAAAAACCAACCAACCAACCAACCCAAAACAAAAACAAATGCATATGTTCAAAAGCGCATTATTTAAAATTGCTTATTATGAGAGCCCACTGTAAATGTAGTGTCGTTTAACCGAATCAGCGAGACCATCTGAATTAGATAAAATTCATTTTTTTCCAAATTACTGATTTATTATGATTGAAATATTATCGAAAAATGACACAAGAATCTTATTGAACTCCCAGAAATTACGAAATTATATAAATTCTTATTTATTTTTATTCTTTATTTTTTTCTTTTACCCCATTTTTTGTTAAATCAATGTTTCTTGTCAAAAAAGATATTTATTTGTAGCTAAAAAGAAAAAAAAATTAACTGATTTTTGTAACTTGTCAACAGGCTGTATGGAAAGAATGGAAGACAATTGTCTCGAAAAGATCTTCCTGTTTTGCAAACTTGTTTCTCGCCGGCAGAACAAAAGAGATAGATAAGTGAGATACTGGAACTCTTACAAAAATATATAAATTTATCATGAAACATGCGATCTCAAGATCTTTTAAGCAACATTTTTTTGTGAACAAAACCTCAATTAAACCAAAATTATCATTATTATTATTATTAATAATAGTCTTGGGAACTTGAGGAGATTTGCTGTCACTCAAACTCCAGTGGAAAACCATTAGCTAACGCTGTGGTAAAAAAAAAAAAAAAACTCTTAAAAAAGGAAAATAACAATAATGATTGTTAATGCTTCATCTAAAAAGAAAATATTGCACGGGGGTAGAAAAAAAGGATTAAGCAGAATAAGGGATGAGTTTATAGGTTTGATTTGAATTTCTTTAAATCAATGGCTTTTCGGAGATAGAAAGTAAAAGCAAAGTTGGCGACTTTAGTCGAGGGTAATCCTTTTCGGTTGCTACTACACCAAAGTGTAGGGGAGGGCGCAACTCCTTTCCCTGGATTGCTCCACTTTACCCTTGATCCGTACCTTATAATGCTGTGTGTTAAGCAAGGGCGGCATCAAGTACTATTTTTTGAGTCTTTAGTATGACTCGACCTGGGATTGAACCCTAGTCTCCCGGACCACTAGCGAACACTCTACAGATTAGGCCCAGCTACAATTATAAAAATGAAAATTGTCAAAATTAATAATAATGATTGATAATGCTTCAAAAAATGAAAAAAAATTAAGAAAATGTTTTTACTCTTTTATAAGATCGAGGATTTCTGCTTCCTACCAAAATCTAAATTGATGATCCTAAAGTTTTTTGTTGGTTAAATTAGCAAAATGAAAGTAGATTCAAGTTGGGCCATAAATATTTTAAGGATAATATACATTTCGAAAAGGGAACTAAACTGATTTGAAACGTACAACTGCAACGGCTGAAGAAAAATCATATTGCGATTCAATTTATTAATTCGATGAAAATTTTCAGTCAAAAAGATTCTCACTTCAGATGTATCTGTTGTCATTGAAAGTCAAGTCAAATTAGATAATCTGTAAAATATAAATGAAAAAAAAATGTCAATGTCATAAAACCGGAGCTCTCTCCTACAGCAAGACCTTCTCCGGCATCAGCTGCAGAAATAAGGGGAAAAAGATAGCTCTGTTCTGTGAGAATTTCATTGCCCATTGGCAGATCTGCAAGTGAGCAGGAATCTAGCAAGGAATATTCGTTTGTAAAACCAAACCAAGATGTTGATGTAATTAAAATTTGTGGAATTTGACGATGAAAATGAATAGCTTATTCTTGTTCGTATTGTCAATCGTTTTCTTCGAATTACGAACCGAAAAGACTTAATGGAAATGCAGGTTTGATTTTGACGTGCAGCATATTAGATATAATGCTAATTAGGGGATTGTATTTCCAATGATAATAATTCGTGGACAGGGCTAAGAATAGAAAACCTCAAGAGAGAAACTGAATCTCTTTTAATAGCAACGCCATAAGGACGAATTATATTAAAGCGAAAACTGATGATACGCAACAGAATTACGATTGAAAGTTATGCGGAGACAGAGGTGAAACGGTTATTCACAGAATGAAGTAAACTGTAAGATAATAATACAAAACTTGGCACGATGGGATGGGAAAAGTACTCCACTGAGATAAGAGATAAGAATTTCGGCATGGTATATGCACAAACCAGTACCAATCCTAGAAAATGTGACAAAATTCTCTGGGATTTCAAGATGCAAACGAATCAGCAAATTCAAGCCAGAAGATCAGACTTATTATTAATTAACCTAATATTAATTAACCAGAAGAAAAGAACTTGTCATCTCGTGGATCTTGCCGTTCCTGTTGATTATTGAATAAAAATAAAGCGAAATACTTGCACCTTGCTGGAGAGTTAATTAAAAACATAAACTGTGGGATGTGAAGGTGACAGTGATACCAATTGTAATTGGTACACTTGGAACGATTTCCAAAGGGGTTTGGAAAAAAGACTGAAGGAAGTGGTGATCGGTGGAAGAATCGAGGTCACCCAAACTATAGCGTTGTTGAGATCGGCTAGAATACTGACAAGAGTCCTGAAGACTTGAGGAGACTTGCTGTCACTCAGACTCCAGTGAAAAACCCTCTGCTAACGCTGGAGTGAAAAACTCTCCAAAGAGAAATGTTCCTAATTAAGAGAGATAAGTACTTAAACCTTGCTCGAGAACTAAAAAGATATGGAACACGGTGATACGAATTGTAATTAGCGCTCTAGGAACGGTCCTAAAAGGCTTGGTAAAGGGGTTGGAAGAGTTGGAAATCAGAGGACGAGACCACACCACCGAAACTACTGCATTGTTAAGCTCAGCCAGAATACTGAGAAGAGTCCTGGAGACTTGAGTAGACTTGCTGTCACTCAGATTCCAGTGGAAGACTATCAGCTAACGCTGATGTAAAAAACTAATGAGTAAATAATAATAACAGATGGATCACCTAATCTCGGCCAGAAGACCAGACTTTATAATAATCAACAACAAAAAAAGAGACTTTGCAAAATTGTCGACTTTGCTCTCCCGACTGATCACAGAATACAACTGAAAGAATGTGAAAAGAGAGATAATTACCTGGACCTTGCTAGGGAATAGAAAAAAAAAAAAAAAAACTATGGAACATGAAGGTGACAATTATACCAATTGTGATTGGTGCTTTTGGTACAGTAACTAGAGGATTATTAAAGGGACTGGAGGAGTGGAGACCATCCAAACTACAGCATTATTGAGAACGGTCAGAATACTGAGAAGAGTCATGGACAGTCGAGGAGACTTGCTGTCACTCAAAATCCAGTGAAAGACCATCAGATAAAACTGATGTGAAAAACTCTGAAAAGAGTAAGATAATAAAAATAATGCAACGGAATAGCATTTATATGAAGACAGAGATGAAACAGTTAATCACATACTAAGCGAATACAGAAAACTAGCACAAAAGGAGTACAAAAGTAGGCTCGACTGGGTGGGAAAGGTGATCCACTGGGAATTTTGCAAGAAATTAAAATCTGACCATACAACCAAATGGTATATTCTCAAACTGGAATCCGCCGTAGAGAAAGACACGCATAAAATTATCTGGGATTTTGAAATGCAAGCTGATCACCAGAAGTCCAGACCAAATGTTGATGTTGATTAGAAAAAAAGAAAAGATTAAATAACCAGGCAGTTTCCCTTGTAAGATGCTTTGAATTAATCTTAAAATAGACAAAGGGAGGACCGTATACAACTGGATAAGAAAATAGATGACTATTCACAAGGTCATCGAGAAATGACGCAGATTGTTTGTGTCAAGAACAGAAGGATCATCAGGGCTCGTTATATGGAAGGAGAACATGTGGATTTGTGCTTTTCCCAAGGGAATTAGCACGAAGGGAAATATAAAAAGCCCCATCCAGGATTTGAATTCGGGTCGCCGATTCCAATTCCAATAAAGATAACCGTTAAGCTAGGTGCGCCTCCGTTTATAGAAAAAATGAAATATTTTCCTTTTCATGTTTGTTCGAAGATCTAACACAATGCGTGTCGGGATAAGCAACGTGAAAATAGACTAGAGAAATCCAGTGACGTTATGGCAAACGAGCTGGACAGTGACATTGTAGTAAGCGGGTTCGAATACTAGTCGCCCTTTTGCGTTCACTTTAGGACTAATGTCTCTTGACAAAGGAGTGAACGTCAAAATCACTTAAGTCATAGATTAAATAGTATTACAACTGTCCAACAAGGATAGCTTTGGCTTTGAATAACCCATAATTGTTGATGTACCATGAAACAAAAAAGCTGGAACGAAAATAATCAGTGTCCTTAACCTTCTAAAACGAAGATTTTTGGTCAACTTTAAAAAAAAATGAGACACAAATTGCATTTAATTAATGTATGTCCTGCTATAAAATGGCCCACTTATCACATTTGATTCCATTTGGGACTCCCAGTGTCGATTGATATCGATAAATGTCAAAAATATGAAAAGAAATGTAATTTTTCGTTAGAAAGAAAGAGGCAATTAAGAAGAAAAAGTTTTTGGTTGGTTTCTTTGTTTAATGCCATATCAATCTTGGTGGGTTATTTAGTTCTTGTCGAAGAACAAAAGTGATACTATTTAACTCATAGTTGAGTGGTATAAGGGTTTTATACCTTTCCCAAAGGGAATTAGTACAAAAGTGAACGTAACAACATAACTGAACTCATTACGATGTCACTGTCCAGCACATTAACCACTACGCCACGGGGACTCACTCCCAGGAAAGAAATAAGCAATTGATAATAACGATTGAGAAGAACTTTATTTAGAAATAAAATATTTCCTTTTTGCAAAATTCGAATCTTGGTCTTCGTGTTGGTCTTCGAAAATCGGTGAAGACTGAATTTGTTAGTACCAACTTTAAATAAAAGACCGGATAAACGGAATGTCACGAAGAATACGAATCAGATAACCTATTTAAAAATTTGGATAAATAAAAAGGAAAACGAGAAACGAGATTGGGAATAAAGGTTGTTGCTAAAGAGAAATAGAAATAAAAGAAGAAGAGGGGGTATAAAATTGGACGGGAGGTTTATAAGGAAAGGAGAGAGAGAAAAAAATGGGTGACAATGAGAAAGAAGGAGACAGGGAGAAAAAGAGGGAGACCAAGAGAAAGAAAAAAAAGGAAGACAAAGAAGAAGAAGAAGATAATGAAAAGGAAAGAGACAATGAAAAAAGGGAGACAAAGAGAAAAAGAGGAAGATAAAGAAAAAGTAGCTGACAAGGAGAAAGAAGACAATGAAAAGGAACGAGAAAAGGAAAAAGAGGGAAACAATGAAAAAGGAAACAAAGAAAAGGAGAGAAAGAGAGAGAGAGAGAGGGGGGGTTGAGAAAACTACAAGTATTTAGGAATACTGGAAGTGGATACCGTCAAACAAGTGGAGACGAAGGAAAAAATGAAAATAAAAAAGAGTGCCTCATAAGAACGAGAAAGCTTCCCGAATCCAAGCTTTGCAATAGAAATATCATTAAAGGGATAAACACCAGGGCAGTTCCTCTTGTAAGATACTCTGGACCATTCTTAAAATCGATAAAGGCGGGACCCAGATAAATGGACCAAAGGAGAAGAAAGCTTATGACAATGCGCAAGGTTTTACATCGGAGGGAAGACACGGATCGATTATATGAGTCAAGAAAAAAAAGGAAGACGAGGACTCGCCAGCATTGAGGACTGTGTAAATGCATCAATACAAGAAATGGAAGAGTATATTGAAAAAAGAAAAGAAAGATTAATCGAACTAGCTATTAATTACAGCGTTGGCAAAATAAATACGGATAGGAAAACTACTAAAACGAAGAAATAGAAATGGGAAGAAAAACAACTGTACGGATATTTCAATTGACAAACAAAAGATATTGCACACAAGAACACATGGACATAGCTAAGAGAGGGAAATCTTAAGAGAAAAACTAAATCCCTGATTATAGCTGAACAAAATAACCCCAAGGGACCCGATTTTGATAAAGTGTAAAATTAATAAGATTCAACAGAATAGCAAGCGTAGGTTATGTGAAGAAAACTATGAAATAGTTGATCACATAGTAAGTGAATTCAGCAAACGGGCACAAAAGGAATACATGACTAGGCATGACCGGGCGGGAAAGGCGATCCACTGGGAATTGTGCAAGAGATTAAAATTTGACAGTGCTACGAAATGGTATGTGCTCAAACCGGAACCTGTCCAAGAAAATGAGACATAAAATTCTCTGGGATTTTGAGACACAAAACGCACCATCTTGTGGTAATTGAAAATAAATAAACAAATAAATAAATAGAAATTGTCGTTTAGTAGATTTTTGGGTTCCCACGGAGCACAGGGTGAAAATAAAAGAAAGCGAAAAGATAGACAAATACTTGGACCTTGCCTGAGAACTAAAAAAAGACTCTTTGACGTGAAGGTGACAGTGTTAGTAATTGTAGTTGATGCTGTTGGAACGATTTCCAAAAGCTGGGGAAAAAAGATTTGAGGAATTTAAAATCAAAGGAACAATCAAGATTATTCGGACGACAGCACTGCTAATATCACCTTGGAGTCTTGGAAGGGTCGAAGAGATCTGAAGAAATTTGCTGTCATTTAGATTCGAGAGTAAAACAACTAGTTACAACTGGTTCAAGACTATCTAAACTACAATATTCTTAAGATCGCTTAGGATTGATACAGTGCTCGTGGTGTAATGGTTATCGTCGTAGGAAATGGACACGGCGACACGAGTTCAAATCCTGGACGACATACCACTAATACCCTTGGGAAAGGTATGAATCCAATTATTCTCCCTCCAGCTATGGGTAAATAGTCGGGCAGACTAGGTTCTTCAGCCTTGGTGAGGCAACTAGTCTAGGAGAATTCAAACCTGTTAAACACCGCTTAAAAATTGACCTTGTGTCATATCCTGCCCGGGCGGAGGGGTTGGAAAATATGGATACAGAGACTGGATGACTTGGAAATAAGAGTACGAGTGGAGACCATCCAAACAATAGCGTTGTTGAAATCGGCCAGAATACTGAGAAGAGTCCTGGTGACTTTAAGAGATTTGCTGTTACTCAAACTCCAGTGAACAGCCATCAGCTAATGTTGGCGTGAAAAACTCGCAGGGAGTAATATAATAATAATAATAATAATGATAAGACGTTATGTTAAACTTAAAGGAAAAAAAAACTGGAGAAAAACCACAACAAAAACCAAATAAAGAAAAACAACGGAATGGTGATGGGGATGTCATGTGACCCATTTAAAGGTGAATGTACCCAAAAACCTACTTTCGTATTTATTCAAAAGAAGTGGGATAGGACTGTCCACTCCCACACGAAGTGGACTCGTGGCTAAGATGTGGGACACTATTGAAGCAACGAGGTCGAGCCGACAAACGGAAAGAGAAAGAAACAGAAGTGAAGCGAGACGCGAGGGAAAAAGCGTTAAAACGAAGGGCATTTTGGGGGTTTGGGGACGAGAGGCGAGTAAGGGTGGTTAATAGTGGGGGTACTGAATGCAAATATTGAAATTAGCAAAACGAAAGAAAATGAGTGTTGGAAAATCAGCCGTTATAGACTAAAAAAAAAGTCGGCTCACTGAAATCATTCAATACTGTAGACGTAATTTTCATTGGTTTCGTTTAATTTCTTTGTTTAATAGCATATCAACCCTCGTGGGTTATTTAATGCCGAAGCTATCCTTGTAGAAGTGCACTAGTAATACTATTAACCTAGAGCTGAGGGGGATAAGGGGGTTTATGCATTTCCTAGAAATATTTGTCCGATTGTAAACGTTATTTCATGACTGGAGTTCGAACGCACTTACTTAGATGTCACAGTTCAGACCGTTACCCACTACGCCACGAGAACTCCACCCACGTAATTTTGAGTTCACGCACGTGCATTTTTGTGTGTCGGTGAGAAGACCAACTCCCTACACATAACTTGTCGGCCAAAGTTTGTGGTGGTCGGGTGAAGTTTGTATATATTCGTGTGGGAAAGAGGCTATTAGCTAAGTGTATCCAAATACCACTCAATGATAAACTCAAGTCTAATATCTCGATAATTTTTACTAATTATTGTTACTTTTTTTTTATATGAAAGTGAGAATTGTACCAATTATTTGTGGAACTCTAATAACATGGCTGGAGGAATTAGCGTCATGTCACCAGATAACCATAAATACAAAATCAGGAACTGGTATCGAAAGGTATCGAAGAGAACTACTTCTATGCTGATTGTTCTCTTTGGGAAACGAAATTGTTGGTATATGTCAGGATTTGGCTGAATGATTAACGGTATGTCAATCCATGTGTGATTATTTTATGTGAAGAGGTTAGGATATCGTGTACATTGTGCGTTCATATTTAATTTTTCATGTTGTTGTTTAAGGTTTTTTTGTACATACGGTCCAGTCGAACAGGAAGCATTTTTAAACAGATCTATTTGATTCATAAATGAGATGCTAGCATGTTCTACGACTTAGGGTAAGAGTGGACCTGGAAGTAATGGCAATGAAGGCGTACTCTACTCCCCTCCTAAATCAACAGATCTGAAGATTCACCATCAGATGCAGTTTAGTGTCATACTCGGGTCACCCCCTTTTTGCAGAGTATCTATCTATCTATCTATCTATCTATCTCAGGTCATTATCTATCTATCTATCTCTGGTCATTATCTATCTATCTATCTATCTATCGTCATTATCTATCTATCTATCTATCTATGGTCATTATCTATCTATCTATCTATCGTCATTATCTATCTATCTATCTATCTATCTATCTCTGGTCATTATCAATCTATCTATCTATCTCAGACTGAGGGAATGTCCTCGTTGCATAATGACTAAAGTTTTCGACTGTGACCTCGAAGTAATCGATTTCGGACTCCACTTGCTTTATTATGCTCACTTTCATATTAATACCCTTGGAAAAGGCATGAACCCCCTTATTCCCCACCAGTCATGGGTTAAATAATATCACTGTTGTTCTTCTTCAAGGATGGCTTCGGTATTAAATAACCCATGAGGGTTGATCTGCTACAAAACAAAGAAACCAAAGTTATCTCAGTCTGATCGTATCTGACAATCTATTTAACTAAGAGGATAGTCATATCTATTCATCGTAAACCCTCTTATCATATTTGACTTTCTTTTGTTCATAACAGAATCCAGGCCTTTTCGAGGCCGATACATTTATTTTTGTTCTTCTGTATGGTCTTTAATAAACAACAGCTAGAATTTCATTAAGAGTCGTACTCCATAGATTAGCGAACACAGTTCTGTACGGCGAGCTTGTAATTACTTACCCCACGGATCAGCCTGCTTGTCAGTTCCTAAGTTAAAGACTTTTATTGGATGGATTTACGGTGAGGTCACACTGAAAGCACCGGTTACCGCCATTCACCTTAGACGTTCGACTGCAATAAGCCTTCTCAATACTTAGGTCACTATTTGATAACAACAGATACTAAGCAACCAGAAGACGATGCAGCAGACTATGCAAAGGTTTTGTTAAATAACAGCGGCACGTCAATGATATCACCAGGTCAGCAGGTCTATCTCGAAAGCTATTAATTGTGATTTGTAAGATACCAAAATAATGTGACCGTGTACCAGACTAATCGAACACAAGTGATTACGTATAGATGTTTATCAAACTTAATTTAGTCTGGCACAAGGTCAGTTTTATGAAACGTCAAAAGAGAACCATTGCGAAATGTCAGTATACTAAGTATTGATTACGCTTAACTTAGTCTGATTCAAGGCCACGAATTCATTGCGCCACTTGAGGATGGAATTTATTACTCTTTATAAATGTTTTCTACCTCGGTGAGAGCGTCTTAGTAAATACTTTTGTTATGCAATAATCATTACTTGGACTTGGCACAAGACCATAAATATGCGGCACTAAGTGAGGAGTGAACTCCTTTCACAATTGTAACTAATGTGTGAGACCAGCTTTCTAACTATTGAGCCATGACAAGATGCCCCCGTAACTTACTACTGTTTGTTTAGACGTGGCACAAGGACAGATGTATGTATTTATCCAACCTTCCGCCGCAGGCAGGATTTGACACAAGCTCATTTTTGGGGGGAGCTTAAAATTCAATTTTCCGTATCCTTGAACAGTTCCCGTCTCAAGACTAAACAGCCCAGTCTACCCTACAATTTATCCATGGCTGGGGCGAGGAAAAATAAATTTGGGTTCATGCCTTTTCCTAAGTCATTTATGTGAAGTGAAACGCAGTCTTGTCAAGGAATTGAACATGTGTCATCGAGTTCATTTCATATGACGAAAACCGTTACGTCATACGCTTCCACAAGGGCAGAAAAATGGAACACACAATGAGTAATGATCGTCGAGACAAGCTTGTTTACCATAACGCCAGGGCCAGACGCCCAAGCAAATACCATAAAATGAGCGTTTGTGATGGTATAAATTCTCCAATTTCTTTTATTTAATTCTCGTTCTATGTAAGTGTAGGCGCATGCGCAGGAGTGATAGCCAACAAAAGTTACAGACGACAACAAAAGTAAATAGATTATGGCATGTTTTCTCATTGATATAAAAACGGTGGATGGAAGGAAGAAGTTCCCCATTCCCAGCCCTACATCCCTTCAATGATCATTGTTTTTTTCTTCCGAAATTTCCATGGTTACCTATTACGACTGTCTCCAGTGATAACGACGCTCAAACACGTTAAGACATCATCATCAGCATCCTTACGTTGTATTGTGTTTATGTTGTGACAAATACGTAACATTCTTATCATTCCATCCTCCCTTTAAATAGTTTAGAGTCAGGTCTCTTGGTTTATCGGGGTTAGGAGTTTGCACTCCACGCAGAAAAAATATAAAAAATCTACCAAAACCACAAATGTTTCAACACATACTTAAATACTTTACACAAACTATTATAATTAATAGAACAATTAATTCTAATTAAAAGAACAACCTTAACATAGTAAGTTGTAAATCAATTACCTTACTACCGTTGTCTCATAGTAATTGGCCCAGTCGGCTGGAGCTGAAGAATACACCGACTACACCTCTGCGGAGGGGTAAGACATTCCCCTCCAACGAGGGTCGTGGATATGACACTAAACAATCTGATGGTGAGGTTCTAGTGATGCTGGGACTATGGGGAATGCAGAATACCCCTTCATTGCCATTGCTCCCCGGTCCACTCTGGCCAGGAACGGTAGTACCTGATAGGGCCCTATCTATGGGTTAAATAGAACTATGGGCATACTCATGTTAAACTGAATTGTTTGATCAAACTGAATAGCCTGAAATAGAAATGTTTTTGACAATTAAACCGTACTTACACTTAAACTGCGTGCTTATGCTAAACTGAATTATTTGAAATGGAAATGTTTTTTGACATTGAAACTGCTTACACTAAACTGATTTGTTTGATATAGAGCTGTTTTGACATTTAACTGAGTAAACAAAACTATACTTATACTAAACTGAATTAGCTGGATTAGAACTGCTTGACTGAACTGAACAGCTTGAAATAGAAATGTTTTTCACAATTAAAACTGTGTCATCATCATTATCATTTCGTGCCGCCAGCACGGATACCCCTGACCCTCTCTCCCCACTTCTCGCTATCGTTCATCGCCTCAGGCAGGTCTTCAGGGCTACATCCCGTATCCTCACAGAGCTGCTGTATGTATGTTCGAGCTGGTCGTCCTGCTTTTGCTCGGCCATATGTGGGGGCCCATGCTAAACTGAATTCTTTGAAATAGAACTGACTATTTACATAAAAATGGATTTGGCGTTAAATAACACACAAAGGTTGATATGCCATAAAATCCAACCAACCTAAACCTAAACCATCATAATAATTGGCGTAGTGGCTAACGTACGAGACTGCGATATCTTAGTAAGCGAGTTCGAACTCCAGTCTCTCCATTACGTTCACTTTCGGACTAATACTCTTAGAAAAAGTATGAGCTCCTTCGCCCCTCCCCACCTAAGAATGGGTTAAAAAATACCACTGCTGTCCTTCTATAAGGATGGTTTTGGCATCAAATAACCCACGAAAGTTGATATGCCATTAAAAAAAATTAAAACGAGCAGTCATAATAGTTGTTACATTTTGTGTATAAAATGTATATGTAACTATAAAATCTGTTCTGGGAAAGATTGATTGGTTTTAATGGCATGTCAACCCATCTAGGGTTATTTCATGTGTAGAGGTCAAGGAATCTCATTTATCCCTCGTTCATATTTAGATTTTTTGTGTTGTGGTTTTATCAGAGTTTTTTTTTTTATTGTTGTTGCAAACGGTCCTATCGAATGCCAATAATTTTGAAACAGATCCATGGTGCATACAATAGGTTTTCAGACTTTTTTTTGTGCAGGCATTTAGAATTGTCGTAGACGCTTGAAAATTCAGTATGTTATTTTGGTTTGGTTTGGTTTAGTTTGGTTTTATGGCATATCAACCTTTGTAGGTTATTTAACGCCAAATCCATTTTTATGTAAATAATCAGTTCTATTTCAAACAATTCAGTTTAGCATGAGTACATAGTTCAATTGTCAAAAACATTTCTAGTTCAAACTATTCAGTTTATTCAAGCAGTTATATATTACAATCCAGTTTAGTGTAAGTACACTTTCAATGTCAAAAACAGTTCTATACATCTTATGAGAAGACTGACCAATTTTTATGATTTCAGCTTCAAATGAACAGCTACAGCAGCAATTGGAATACACCCTACTAAACCATGATTGTTACAGTTGGTGAATTTCAAAAATGCAATCTGACACTTTTGAAGAACGATATGCAATAAAATTTTGTTTTAAACTCGGAAAAAATGCCACAGAAACGTATAGAATGCTTCATACTACTTTTGGACCATCTTGCATGAATCGAGCATCAGTTTTTGAGTGGCATAAGAGATTCAAGGAAGGCAGGGAGTCTGTGAGGGATGATGAGAGGTGTGGGAGGAGTAAGAAAGTCAATACACCACAGTTGATTGGCCAAAGGGTTAGGGTTACTATGTTGCGGTTTTAAGGGAGTTTATGAAGAGATTCCGTCGGGAGAAGCCAACATTTTTCAAATCGGGTCAGTGAGATTTCCATCAGGACAATGCACCAGTCCACAACTCCACCCTTGTCACAGACTATTTGACCAAGATGGGCAGTTCCTCAGCCTCCCAATAGTCCAGACCTTGCTCCCTGTGACTTTTGGTCATTCCCAAAGCTCAGAGGCTGTCGATAAGAGACAATTGAGGAGATGAAAGAGGCTGTGACGAAGGTCATTGACACGCTCAAACAAGAGGACTTCGATGGGGCCTTCCAGAAGTTGTTGGAAGGGTACAATAAGTGCATTGCAGCCGGAGGAGATTACTTCGAAGGGGTCTAGAGTTTCATGTGTATACTATCAATAAAAGTGCCCCTACGAAAAAAGTCTGGAAACTTATTTAATGATCCCCGTATATCAGGTTGGAATGAATGTAATATCCGATTTTCTAGATGAATTTTTAAAACAGCATTTATCAAAGTATTTTCTCTTTTTATCACTTAGGTTTGATACAAGAGGTAATTTTCATTTTTTTTCTTTCAGGTTATAAGAACATTATTCATAATCTCTTTTCGGATTCACCTGTTCATCCCAACTAAAGAACACATTAGACATATTTTACTCTATGAGTAAAATATGTCCCCAGAGGATCTGCAACAGTATGTTGCTTGTTGTGAGTCATTGCTTATACAACATTGTCAAGTACCTTTTTTTAAACAGACTTTTTACCTGTGATGAGAAGTGAATCTTTTATCATGAAGTTTAATGCCATTATTAGTGGATCAATTGAGCAAACTGACCTATTCAGCTTCCGAGAGGTGGACTTTATCCAAAGAAGGGCATGTTGAGTGTTTGGTGGGATATTCAAAGAATTGTCTATGTCAAGCTGTTTGACAATAATCACACAATCACCTCTAATCACTATGGCAATCAACTTTGTCGTTTGAAAACAGCTTTGAACTAAAAATATCCCTCCTGAGCTAATAGAAAGCCAGGAGTTATTCTCCATCATGAAAATGCCCGTCTTCATACGGATCAATTGACCAAAGATCTTTTAGAGAAGCTTGGTAGGGAAAAATTAATTCATCCTCCAGATTATACTAATCTTGAGCCTTTTGATTATCACACATTAAGGAGGATTATAGAATCATTTGGATGGTCTTTGGATGACAATGGAAGAAGTTGAACACGAGTTGATCTCATATTTTGCATCAAAACCTAATTTTTTTTACGAGAGTGGCATTTATAAACTTCTTGATCGATTCAGTGAGGTTCTTGGAAGAGGTGAAGGTGGAGTTTATGATTAAATATTTATATAAGCATAAGTTTTTTCCTTTATAATATATACTCTAAAATCAAAACATTAGATTCGTTAAGATTTGATATTCGGCCCATAGATGGAACCCTAATTGATAGTACCACTTCAGGTCAGAATGAACCTGGGAGTAATGGAAATGAAGGGGTACTCCAAATTCCGCAAATGTTATATAATGACTGTTGACATGGATTTTGGGTTCGTTCCTGGTGACCCTGAGTGCTTTGACAAGCTGTCACGTAGTGATTAGTAAACAGGGGTGGCAGTTCGTCGAGGTAGTCCGGTCGAGCAGGTGTGTAATCAGAAGGAGACCACGTGATATGAGAACCACGCAGTCAGATTCAGACAGTCAGTCCAGTGAGAATCGAGAGTCGAGCCAGGGATACGCAGCCGATCGAGGCATTAGTGTCGTCTCTAACGATACGGCTTGGAAGGGGGTGCAAGCGTTGGCACCCCCTAGCTCCAAGAAGAAGATATGGGGCAAGAAGAAGTCCCCTCTCTGAGTATTTGTCTCTCCATCTATCTCTCAAATTTACAACAAACTTTGTGCCCCTTTCGAGAATAAAATGAGAGAGAGAGATTTTTTTTTATAAAGCAGAGTGTTCCGTTTTGTTAATTGAATTTCGTAAATCATGTTTGATTATCTCGTTGATGAATCCATAAAAGACAATACAACACAAATCTTCTGATACCCAAGACACCCTTTTTGGTGTATGTATGAGTGGAGGGGTCTTGCCCCTCTTCATGGGATAAAGTCAGTGTATTTTTAGTAACGCAGACCGGGTGGATGTTTTGTTAGAGTTATCAAAATAGATTGTTGTAAAAGAATATTAATAATTTATTTTGTTAACTAAAACTGAATGAACTATAAAGAAATAAAGCTGAGAAGTGTTATCTGTTATTAATAACAAAAATGCCTCACTGAAAAAATTCTACAAATCAAGATAAACACAACACCTGCAAATATCTATGCTGCTGTGGGGTTGAGCTCTTTAGTGAGGGAATCAACAGTTACGACTTGTGTAAGACAGGATTCTTCGAATAAATTCAGCTCCCAGCAGCCGTTAAACAGATATACGTTAACAAAACAAAGAAGTGATACACGTGCGTTTAAAATCCTTTCCTTTGCGTTAGTTTCCTCATGGCTGTGAGGTAGAACCTACGTCTGGCACATAGATCAGCTGGGTTTCGATCCTAGCTTCGAGAATCTCGCGTGACTTGTCATACTGAAGAGTTGTGATACAACGAAACAGATTCTGTGTAGATGACTATATATATGTATTACATTTCTTTAAAATCTTATCCTTATTTTAAATTGGCACTTTTAATACTTCTGTTTCTTCTTCAATTGACTTATGTGATTCCTACCGAATTACACATTTGACCGGCTTTTTTCCAGAACAGTTTACGACATTAATTATAGCTCTATCCTAAAAATACCAATTTAAAACAAGCAGCATTTATGATTTATGTATTAGACAATTATCATTTTATCTGATATATATATATATATATATATATATATATATATATATATATATATCACCACCAAGTCGTGCTGATGGCACGAAATTCCCTGATTCCTTTGTTATCAATTCCTATCGTCCTACAGAATACACCCAGTGTCCGTACAGAGCTGATATATGTAAGTCCTTGTTGCTTGGTCATCTCCTGCCCATTCATGCGTAGGAAAGAGCCCATAAGAGAACGTTGCTCATGAGTTTGTCCTTACTGCTCTTACAGTGTCCAATATGTCCTGTTCGTCTTATTTGGATGGCTTCTGAGATGGGAGGTAAGTGGCCGAACAATTGCTTTTTGAGAGATGCTGTTTCGATGCCTTATTAAAACAGCTAGTATATATATATATATATATATATATATATATATACACATATTGCGATTAGAAGAAAACTCAAACCTGGTTAAATTTTCATTATTAATTTATTTCGGCAAAGAATATCATTATACTCTTCGTCTCATCAGATGACTTCAAACGTTTAATTGAGGCTGAAAATCAACAAATATGTATTATAGACTCTCTCTCTCTCTCTCTCTCTCTCTCTCTCTATATATATATATATATATATATATATATATATATATATGCATGAAATGAAAAAAAAAAGTTCCAATTCTGAAATTCAGAAGAAAATGGAAAACCTATTCGTTGCCATTACTTCCATGTCCACTCCGACTCGGACGGGAAATACCCGCTTGGGTCCAATAATCAATTCTATATTGGAATACTTTGTGTTCAAACATATGATTAATATTTAAAAAAAAATATCAATGTTTGATAGGAATATTTGAAACCAACCATTTACAAGCGAATCAAGTTTCAGCATTAAGTAAACCAAAAGAAGTTGATATGCCGTTAAACAGACAAACCACATCAATATATATATATATATATATATATATATATATATATATATATATATATAATGGATGCAACATGCCAAAAGACGTACATGCTCATCATGTGACAATAAAGATTTAAAATTTGATATTTTCATTTATTAAACGGAAACACCTGAGTCCTGTCCATTGAGAATTTAATTTCAATTTTCCTGGGCGAATGAAATTCCATTTTTTCGATCACTAACTTAAATCGTATTTTTTAAAAATAATTGATTGAGTGATTTGAACAGCATGTCAACCTGTCTGGGGTTATTTTATACCTACAGGTTAGGAAATCCTTTTCATATTAAAATTTATTATTGTATTTTTTGTGCAGATATTTCTTTAGAATTCTATTTTTGCACACACTTATATGACATCAAGTATTCCTCTTTAAATACAACTAATTTGCACACAGTTGTATGGTTTCAAGTATTCCTTTTTAATAAAAATAATTTGCACACAGTTGCTTGGTTTCAAGTATTCCTATCTTATACAAATAATTTGCACGCTATTGTATGGTTTCAAGTATTCTTCTCAAATACAAATAATTATATTCAAGAAATTATTTCTATTCAATTATGATTTGTTTGCACAGTTATACGGAATTAAATATTCCTATTAAATCCGAATGATTTTCAAACAGATCTGTTTGGACCCTGACAGGTAATACCACTCCGAGCCAGATTGGACCTGGTAGAAATCGTAACTAAGAAGTACTCTACACTCCAGAAATCTCCAAAACTGGAACCTCATCACCAGATGCAGTTTCGAGACATACCTAGGAAAGCCATTTTTTTATGAGTATCCTGAGTATGTCTCACCCATTTTCAGTCTGCGTCTTCTTCCCCCCCCCACCAATAGGGCATGTCATTTTTTATTGTTTTCATTTCTTTGCCTTGTTTAGGGTCCATGAATATAGGCCTAAAGAGAATAATAGCAATAAGATTTTCAGGATAAAAAGAAAAAGAAAATGGAACGATCACGAGTCGATTGAAGTTTATAGAAAGACGGAAAACCCATGCATGACATCACCTCGTGAGTAAGCCAGCAGATAAACGTTTCGTGAATGCGTACAAAAAACATTAATCCACGAATCGTTGGTTGTTTTTTTGATTGGTTTTTAATGTCTTCTTACAAAAGCACACTTAGACGGTTTTAAGTAACAACTTGTATTTGATAATAAGAGCCATTTGTCAACAATTATAGCTTTATGTAACTATTAAGGAAAATCATTTGGATACGCTTATACGATTTCAAAAAGATTCTAACTTATTATCAATAATAACAATATTGGAAAAAAGACAGAAACAATTTGGAATCAGAGGAAGAATCGAGACCATCAAAACGACAATATTTTTAAGATCGGTTAGAAAACCTTGTGGTTAGAGAGTTCGCCAACGGCTCAGGAGACCGGGTTTCAAGTCGAGTCATAACAATGACTCAAAAAATGGTACTTGATGCCGCTTTGCTTAATGACCTTAATTGAGGGTGACCCGAAGGCTCCCTTATCGATAGCTACTACACCAAGGTGTAGGGGAGGGCGCTACTCCTTTCCCTGGATTGCTCCATTTTACCCTTGATCCTTACCTTATAATGCTGTGTGTTAAGCAAGGTAGCATCAAGTACCATTTTTTGAGTCTTTGGTATGACTCGTCCTGGGATTGAACCCAGGTCTCCCAGACCATTGGCGAACTTGTAGCTATTGAAACTTTACTTTACTTAAAAACCGAGAAGAATCCCGGATACCTGAGGAGACTTGCTGTCACTCAGTCTCCAATGAAGGAACACCTGCAAACGTTGGTGTTAAAAAACTCGCAAGGAGCAAAAGCGGAACGCTTACCAGATTTGCATTGATACATCAATATAAAACTTCCTCAAGGAATTTATAAAAAAAAGAGCGCTAAAAACTAATTACTGCGACCAGTTACATCAACTTGTAAAGTAAGGACAAACAGAAAAAGAACGAAAACTAGAAAACAGAAATGGGAGGAAATATAACTTAATGGCTATTTTAAGCGACAAACTCGCAACCTTGCACACTAGAAGACCTGAACAAGGCTAAGAAAGGGAAACCTCAAAAGAGAAACCTAATCTCTTCTAATAGCAGCACAAAACAGCACCATAATAACCAATGATATAAAAGCAAAAATTAATTATGTGGAGACAGAGATGAAACAGTTAATTACATAAAAAGCGAACGCAGTAAACTGGCACAAAACGAGTAGAAGAAAAGGCACGATAGGGTGGGAAAGGTGATCCACTGGGAATTGTGCAAGAGATGAAACTTTGACCATACTATTAAATGGTATATCTAATAACCTGAATCTATCCAAGAAAATACGACGCAAAACGTTTTCTGTAATTTTGAGATGCAAACACATCATCCAATCCCGGCCAGATGACCAGGCTTTAATTACTGTAAACGAAAAGAAAAGAAATTTCCATCAAATGGATTTTACCGTTCCACCGGACCACAGAGTGACAAAAGAAATCGATAGGATATATAAATACTTGAACCTTTCCAGAAAATAGGAAAATAAGTGCAAGGGTGATACCAATTGTAGTTGGTGCGCATGGAACAGTCTCCAAAAGCTTGGATAGGGGATTGGAACAAATGGAAAATTGAGGAATAATCTTAACCATTTAGACACATGCATAGTTGGAATCGGCAAGAATACTCAGAGATGTCCTTGATATCGGAAGAGATTTGCTGTGACTCAGACTCCAATGAAAGACCATCAGCTAAAGCTGGTGTGTAAAACTGGCAATGATAATGATAATAATAATGAGACGCATAAAATTCTCTGTGATTTTGAGATACAACCAGATCTCCAAATCCTGGCCACACTTATTAATAATTAACAACAAATAAATAAATAATAGAAAAAATCAAAAGAAACTTGCCGTATAGGGGAATTTGGCGTCCCTGTGGACCACAGAATGAAAAACAAAGAAAGCAAAAAGAAATACTTAGACCTTGCTAGAGAACTAATAAAGTTGTGGAGCATGAGAGTGACGGTGATACCAATTGTAATTGAAGCGCTTGAAACGGTCCCCAAAGGCTTGGCAAGGGGATTGGAAAATTTGGAAAACGAAAAGAAAAAAAAAAAGAAGAAATGACTAATTGTATTTTTATAGTCAATTTCAGGTAAACAGTTAAATTACGATAATTTTGCTTTAAAAGTCGGGAGTGATGGGAAAAGCTAGCGTCAAAGCTGTTCTGTTTTTCGATTATAGCTCTTCTGTTTCAAATAAGTTTAAATAATAATTCAAATAGGCTCTAAATGTAGTTTTCTATGAGCAGAAAATAATTTTCATTCAATGAATGTATACACAACGTCATCAGTTCCTTTTTTTGTTGTCGTTTCTCTTTTAGCGCAGCAACATTTTAAAAAATGATTTAAAAACTTTATAAAAAAAGGGAATTTCTTCTCATATAAATTTTTCATCTAACGATGACCTGAGATCGAAACTAGAAACTAGTTGAGATCAATCAAACAATAAATAACACAACGATGCAAGCCCTTCGACTGCATCTCTGCAACGAGTGTCCTGGATATGATATTAAACAACCTGATGGGGAGGATCCAGTATTACTGGAGCTTTGGGGAATGCGGAGTACCCCTTAATGGCTGTTGCTTCCAGGTCCACTCTGACCTAGAGTGTTAGCACCTGATAGGGTCGTATCTATGGGTCAAATAGAACTGTTTGATATTTAAACTAAGTGAAAATAAATGATTTATGCTAAAATGAATTATCAGAAACAGAACTGCTTGATTCTTTAACTGTGGGAAAACAAATGAATGATGTTTAATTGAAATGTTAGTGATACATAGTAATACTTGAAACTATTTAACTTTATTGATTTATGCTAAATTGAATTGTTAGAAATAGAGCTGTTTGATCATTTAACTGTGTGTATCTACAAAATGGGTTTATAAATCATATATTTAATATATATGTAAAATCAGGCATTAAATAACCAACAATGGCTGATATACCATGAAACTAAAACCAGTCAAACGAACGAAATATTATTGATTTCAGCCCTATTGGCAGAGATGACTGTATGGCCTGCCGTAAGACCCCTCTCATAAATAGGATTTATAGACTGATTGATTTAACGTCATCACAAACCGTCTTGGGTTATTTTATGCCAAGAGATTGTATTTTTTGTATTGCTGTTTCTTAAGAGCTTTTCTTTGGCACACGGTCCTATCGAATACCAAATAACTTTTAAACAGACTTACTTAAAACATAAATCGGACACAAACAGGTACTAGTACTCTGAATCAAAGTGATACTCCACACTTCTCTGATTTACAGAACTGGAGCCTCACCATTAGATCGAGTTTAGGATCATAGGACTCTCTTAAGATACAGTTAACGTATACTAAGCCCATTTAAAAAAAAAACAACATCATTTTTTTGACACTCAGTCTTTCTCATAAGGGAATGTGGAAGTTGCTCAATTTTTTACAAAAAGTTAGCCAAAGCGAGTACTCCTACTACTACTCCTTCCATTATTATATGTACTGCCAAAGTGAGTACTCCAAGTCCTTCCCATTATTATTTGTACTGTCGAAGCGAGTAATCCTAATCCTTCCCATTATTATATATTCTGCCAAAGCGACTATTCCTACTCCTTCCATTATTATATGTACTGCCAAAGCGAGTACTCCTACTCATTGCCATTATTATATGTACTGCCAAAGCGAGTACTCCTAGTCCTTCCTATTATTATATATACTGCCAAAGCGAGTACTCTTTGTATTTTCCATTATGTGTGAATTTCAACTCCACAAAACTATTACCAATGAAGAGGTCGACGCCAGCTTATGCCTAAAAATCAAATCTTTAAAATTAAACCAACAACCAAGTGCACACACACACACACACACACACACACACACACACAAGATTATTGAATATAAAGTCTTTTAAAAGGCTATTAAGAGTATTTCGTGATTGTTATAGCTTAGATTGTTACACATGATAAAACCCAGACTCAATGAGATGATTTCTATTGTTGATAATTTTCAAGGCAAATCGAACCTCCCCATGTGGAAAATTAGCCTAGCACAATCAACCTACCCCTATTTGACCACACCGTCTTGGGTGCCTTACTCAACCCAATTTTGAAAATATAAGGTTTGATTGAAATAACTGGACAGTGGTTGTGCTTTCTTTCTTTAATAGAATATCAACTGATCCTTGAGGAAGGACAGTGATAGTGCTATTGAACCCATTGCTAGGAGTTGGGAGATAAAGATTAGACAGTACACCTCGTAAAGCTGAACTAGCCGGTCATTATTGGTGAGTTCGATTCTCACTGTGTGCCGAATACTTCTGGCCTTGTGTTAATCTTAGTAAATAACTACTTTCTATTGTTAATGACTGCCTCATTATTTCTGTCCCCTTCCTCTTGTGACTATCCCTAATTTTGTTCTCAAGTGCACTACTACTACAACAACATCTCCCACAGCAGTTATTTCTTGCTGTCATGGTGACCCCATAATGTGCTGCTCGTCTGTCAGTCTGAAAAACTAAAGCGACAGACAATTAGGTCAGAAGACAAGGGCTGCATAGTCGGAAGAAGAAACACCGAGGGATCGATCGTTGTAGTTGTCTCTTCTTCTTCTTCTTTTTCCATTCTCCAATATTATCCAGACTTCCCTTCCCATCATCTCGTCTGCTTCGTGAGACAAAGGAAAAAAATGTTGAGTGGGGCTCGCTCTCTGGGAGTGAAAGAAACTCGAGAATCGGGAAAAGGAAATAAAAAAAAAATAATGGAAAGAAAAAGAAAATGATAATATTCTTTCGGAAAGAAAATATAAAAGTTTAATTATAAGTGTTTAACAAAAATTGATTATTTTAATAATGTACAGCCAACGTTCCGTATACTTTTTTTTAATAAGCTGCGAGGAACGAAAAAGTGGAACGAAAAAGCCTGTCGAAAATTGAAGAAGTGGAGTGTACAGAAAATGTTTTTTTTTTACTTTTGAGGTGATCTTTGCTTCTTTTTTCTTTTGGTCTTCTTTTTGAGTGACTGATTTAACGGCATTTCAACCTGTCTAAGGTTATTTTATCTCTAGAGGTTAGAAAATCACGTTCATTGTACTTTCATATTTACATTTTTTTTGTGTAATAGTTTCATTAGAGTTCTGTTTTTGCACAGGGTCCTTCTTTTGCACACGGCCCGATCGAATACAAATAATTTTAGGCAGATCAACTTAGCCCATAAATGGGGCATCTCGGTGGTGTAATGGTTAGCAAGGTAGACTAGCAAACCTTCACGAATGAGTTCAAGTCACATAGGATGCCCCATTTATTCGGCCTTGTGCCACATCTGAGCAAAACTCCTGGTACATTACTACTTAACCCATGGGTACTACTAAACCAAGTCAGAGTGGACCTGGGAGTAATGATAGAATTCAACCGATATCTAAAACTGGAGACTAACTATTACATGCAGTTTAGTTTCATAGTTTCATAACGAGGAACCCCCACCTTTTTTTTGTGGGGGCGGTTAGGTCTTATCCTGAAGCAGGGGATACACCCAGTGTTTTCTAAACCTCGCCGACAGAACAAATCACATCGTTTTATTATCATAGTTATTTTCATTTCCAGAAACTTAAAAATTCGTGGGGTGTCCTCGTGGTGTAATGGTTAAAGCGATGGACTGCGAAATCGTAGTACGCGAGTTCGTACTCCAGTCGTGCAAATACTCTTGGGAAAGGTATGAACATCCTTCTCCTCCTAGCTATAGGTTAAATAGTACCACTACTGTTCTTCTAGGAGAATGGCTTTGGCATTAAATTACCTAAAAAGAGTTGATATGCCATTAAAAAAAAACAAAGAAAGAAACAAAGTTAAAAATTCATCAGTGATAATAAACGGTTATTATACGGCACAAATCATCCCTTGCAGGGCCATGTTGCTTTGAACATTTAATTTGTTTTCTTTGTTTAATGGTGTATCAACCTTCATGGATTATTCAATGCCAAATCCATCCTTATAGAAGAACAGCAGTGATACTATTTAATACCTTAGAAGGTGAATGTAACAGTGCAACTTGAGTTCGTACTCGCTTACTCCAATATTGCAGGCCAGCACGTTTGTCCCTGTACCATAGGGGTCCTCCTGCTTAAAGGGAAACTCTCGTCACGCCATTTTATTTCTGTTACACATTGTCCGAAATTAATAAAAGTGTTTTGGCAAAAGTTGATTGTTTCAATGACATACAATGTTTCCTCTATTTTTTACGGCTGCCGGGAGACTAGTAAGTCATCAAGTCGAGTGGGGAGAAAATATCATTTCTGAAATTATCATTAACTTTTTTTGCTTAAAGTTTATAAAACTAATAAATATATAGACCAAAACCTTCCGTCACGAGTAGAATGGGGTACAGAGTCAATTTCTAAGCAGAGTAAAGGTCGACTGAATTCAGAGCTTTCCTTCTCTTAGACTGGTTGCCTAACCAAGTTTAAAGAACCTAGTCTGTCCGACTATTCTCTTATATCTATATTATTCATATACATATTCTAATGTTCATATAAATCACTCTATCTATCTATCTATCTATCTATCTGCCACGATTTGTTTATCTATCTTATATATATATATATATATATATATATATATATATATATATATATATATATATATATATATTTCCTGAACCTTTTGGCAACGCACAGGATTTGACAGAAGATCAGTTTTTAAGTAGAATAAAACTGGCTCAACATCAAAGATTTCGTTCTCCTAGATTGGTTGTCTAAAGGCTAAAGAACTCTGTCATCTTATTTACTTAAAGGTGGGAAGAAGAACAGATAGATTCACACCTTTTCCAAGGGCATTAGCGCAAAGCAAAACGAAAACAGCCTCGTCCAGGATTTGATCTCGGATCGTCGATTCAATTCCCTTCGACGTTAACCGTTACGCTAAGAGCTCCTCCAATTAAAACCACAAAAGATCTATATGACAATTTCTTGTTCGACCATCGAATATAAATCTAAGTTCTTTTTTTTTAAATTAAATCTTTCAAAATTCGTGCGAAGTATTAGAATGATCTAATATGGTATAGATTTTCTACTTGTGCCCGACTGCACACTCGGGGGGTGAGGCAAAGGTGGCGAAGGATTATGTGGGTAGTCGTTAGAGTAAACAGCATAAAACAAGAGATGATTTTTTGTCGGTCGAACAGTGAAATAAAGTTGAAGATTATGTGATGTGGCATACATATGCAGAAGGCTCGAGAAATGATCAGTCGAAACACAAAGACCAAAATAAGAAATAAAAATATTATTCTGAAAAATTTATGAAATAATGATAATTTTCGAATTTAAGAGAGAGTCAGGAAGGACGAAGAATACACCGGCTGAAACATTGTGCTAAAATGATGAAGGTAAGGATATAATTCAAATGATTATTGCGAAAATTAAACTTCTGGTTCTTACAGTTCACTCGGCGATTCAATCTGTTTATTTTTCAGTCTACCTCGAATGAAATATGCAATTCCGTCAAAAAAAGAGACACTTTTATTTTGGCTATTTTCTTTGGTAGTGCAAGGTAAAATCGACATTGCACGGATTTTTTTTTTTTTTTGCATGGAATTTTTCTAAGATCTTTTCAAAGAATGCTATTTCATATCCATTGTTTTCATTGTTTCTGGCTTCTTCAACAACAAGAAAACCAAAATGGATTTCTTAGAAAAAATCTGAAAGTAATTTCATGCAAAAAGACCCCACCGACGCCATAAATAAATAAATAAATTACACCCCCCCGCCAAAAAAAAACGATTTCTTTGATACCATTTTTGCTTTGTGCTACAAAAAAAAAAAAAAAAAAAAAATGAAGCCGTAGCAAAAATCTCTTTCTTTACGGAGGACGGGAAAAGTATTGGTCGAAAAGTCTTCGGAACAACAAAAGTAAGAAGGAATTCAATTGTCCGAATAATTCTTTGGGTGTTAATTATGATGTGTTCGGAATATCAGGTTGAAAGAAATAGTGAGCAAAACTATTTTCAAAGCCAGCAGACAGAAGGATTTCGAGGTCGATAACCTCAATTGATTCATTGATCTTAACGGCATGTAAACCTATCTGGGGTTATTTTTTGCCAAGAGATTAGAGAATCGCATTCATTTTACGCTCATATTTAAATTATTTCTATAGTTAGTCAAATTAAAAAAAAGTATTTCGTTTTAACGATGAGTCAAAATCCTCTGAGATAGTTTTCTAATAATTATTTTGTATAATACTTAACAAGTTTTGGGTCACAATTTTTGGTATAATTCTATTTCTCCCAAGAGATGCGTCTTTGTTGAAGAAACGATGCCTCACGAAAGCGAAATTTCTGCATTCTATGAGAAAATGTTTAACGGTGTTTGATATGCTATACACTGGCGTTGTTCTTCTTTGAGTATAAAGAAGTACTTTGTGTGTTTAATGGCATATCAACCTTCGTAGGGGATTTAATGCCGAATCCATCATTGTAGTGGAACAGCAGTGGTATTTTTTAACTAATAGCTAGGGGTCAGGGACATGGGAATACATGTTTGTCCTCATAGTATTGGTTCGAAAGTGAACGTATTAGCGCCACTGAAGTTCGAACTCGTTTACTCTTCTGTTGTAGTCTAGCACATTAGCCACAACACCACCATGACCAGGAAACTACTCTGAGACGCTATCGGGATATATATATATATATATATATATATATATATATAATGCAAAGTTCTTCGAACGAATTGAGCACTCTGGTATCCGGTAAGGTATAAAATGTAAACAGACGAGCGCTACTAGTTAATACCTTGCTGACCTGGTAAGCTTGTTGGCTGATCGGTATGATACTAAAGCTAACGTAAAGTTGGGCGGGTTTCGATTCCAGCTTCAAGCGTAACGACTTGTCTAGCCACACTGAAGAGTTGTGATACAACGAAGCAGTCTTTCTGTAGATAACTCTATATATGTGACTGGTTTCTGTTTTTCTTAAAGAAATTATTGCTCTGTAATGTCAGTTACATTGAGCTCTTTACCAGGAAAATTTAAATGTTCACTGTTGAATGTTTTTTTTGTCCTGACGGAATTATTCCCGGCTCTGGTTTAACTGGACCGAATATATATATATATATATATATATATATATATATATATATATATATATATAACTGATATCCGGGGAAAAAATTCCATTAAAAAAAGACTAAAAACTTACGTACTAATTGAAAATAATTAACCAATAATGTATACCAAGTCAAAAAAAGCAAAAACAAAAAGCACCGCCCCCCAAAAAAACATGCAAAAAAACACCGACAAAATTCCTTTAGCTAAATGTAAGAGTGTTCAATACACTAAGTAGAACGGAATATAAATGCCTACAGAGTCAGAAAAAAAATCTACATAGGTTTCACTAAACTGGATCATTAGGACGATTCTAACTAAAGAAGGGTTGGACCAAAACTACAATTTATTGATTAAGAGACCGCTAAAAAGAATAAAATTACCATTAAAAAACAGATAGATAAAATAAACAGACCAATAAATAAAAAAAAATATAATAAATAAATGATATAAAATTAAATCGTAACTTATCAACCAAGTAGGCAATTTTTCTTATGTCTACAAACGTTAAGTATTTCCAACCTTTAATGAAGTAATTCATCGGGATTGTTGTAAGATGCTATAGCAACTTTCTCCTCCATCCATACATTACTATATTTATCACCTGCTTTAGATTTACGCCATTTTTAACTTATATATATATATATATATATATATATATATATATATATATATATATATATATATGTATTCTTTGGTCCAGTTAAACCGGAGTTGGGAGTAATTCCATCAGGACAAAAAAATTATTCTTGAGTGAATATCTAAATTTTCCTGGTAAAGAGCTCAATGTAACAATAATACAGAGCAATAAATCTTTTAAGAAAAACAACAAAACCGGTCACATAGGATTATAAATTAATTTCCATCCTGTTACGCATTTTTGAAATTTCCAAAAACACGAAAAGAAAAATTAACAGGACTTCTTCAGATCTTTTTATCTAAAAGATCTGAAGAAGTCCTGTTAATTTCTTTTACGATTACGATTGGTTTTTTCTTTCTACCGTTTTTCTCCACACGAATACATTGGGCAAGCACCTAGTGTGTAATGCCAGGATCGTTACTCGGACTCCTGCGTTGTCTCTGAAATGACTGCTGGAGCAACCCACTTTGAGAGTCTGACTGCCATTAACAACCTTGCTCTAAAACCACTGACTTTCTTCTTGGCCATTCTATTGTTGCAGTTTACTTATTGCTTGCAAAGTGTTTTAAAAGAAAAGAAAATACAACTCTTTATTGTCAGTCTTACACAACAGGATGGCACATAAATTATTGGCTAATGTAAGTATAAACGTGTCTAAAAGGCTGTCATCTTGTGGCCGGATCTTAAGATACAATTCCAATCATAAGTTACTAGAAGCATTTGCTGCAAATAACGTAATTTTAAAAACAATAGAAGCATTCATTCATTTATTCATATTCATTAATGTTATTCGATCATTATTCAAAATATGTTATCAAATACAAATAGAATGTGATGAAAACCGGAGGGTAAAGCGGTTGAAATGTTATGACTGTCTATCTATCTATCTATCTATCTATCTCAAGTTTCTTTCTTTCTTTCTTTCTTTCTCAAGTTTTTATCTATCTATCTATCTGTCTATCTATCAAGTATAGCTAGCTATAATTGATATTATATAACCGTGTAATTCATGAAAAAGTACAATACAAACTGATATAATACAGATACGATCTAATGAATATCAAATTTTCTCGTGATAAAAAGGGGCGTGAGTTCGAGTTTCACTAATGACGAATCGAATGAGTTGTTATAAAAATAAAACCAACTAAAAAATGAAAAAATGAAAGAAAAAATTATAAATTATAATAATTGACAAAGCTTCAACAAAAAATGAAAAATACGTTGTATCTGTTTGTAAATTATAGACCAATCCTCGTTTGAAAAAACTAAAATTTTTACAGCATGTGTTGCAACAACTGAAAATTCTGTTTAATGTTTAATGTTTTTGCCATTTCAGGTATAAAACGCGATTCAATGGAAAAGAAAAGGCGTTTAAACATTATATGGTCGCCTCAGGTGGTATAATGTTTGCAAGCTTGACTAGCAAACCTTCACGAGTGAGTTCGAGTCTCATTGGGGGCTCCTCTTGACAAGCAAACCTTCACGAGTGAGTTCGAGTCTCATTGGGGGCTCCTCTTGACTAGCAAACCTTCACGAGTGAGTTTGAGTCTCATTGGGGGCTCCAAACATACGGCCTTGTGCCACATCTAAGCAAATGCTTAGCAAATTACTACTTTGTTTAATGGCATATCAACCTTTGTGGGTTATTTAATGCCAAAACAATCCTTAGAGAAGAAGAGTAGGGGAACTATTTAACATATTGCTGGGGTGGGTGGGGGATAAGGTGGGGGGATAAGGTGGGATTCATACCCCTTTCCATAGAGAATCAATTCAAAAGTGAACGTAATAACGCGACCAGAGATCGAACTTGCTTATAATGATTTCACAATTCGGCAGGTTAACCACTTCACCAAGTGGGGGGGGGAAATCCCCAACATGATGTCAAAACTTGAAATCATTTGGACGAGAATTTGTCAAGTTATAACGAAATGTTATCAATTTTTTTTGAAACGCTATGTACACACACACACACACACACACACACATATATATATATATATATATATATATATATATATATATATATATATATAGAGAGAGAGAGAAATATTGGCCAAATGAGTAGAGTGTTCGCCTATGGTCGGGGAGACCGGAGTTTAATCCCAGGTCGAGTCATATCAAAGGCACAAAAATGGTACTTGATGCCGTCTTCGTTAGCACTCAGCAATATAAGATAAGAATCAAGGGTAAAGTGGAGCAATCCAGGGAATGGAATAGCGCTCTCTCGTACATCGCGATGTTGGAGTTATTGAAAAGGAGCCTTCGGGTCACCCTTGACTATGGTCGCCAACTTTACTTATATATATATATATATATATATATATATATAGTGTAATCGGATGGAAACTCAAACCTGGTTAAATCGTCATTATAAATTTATTTCGGCTGAGAATATTACTAGACTCTCCGTCTCGTCAGATGACTTTTTACATGATTTTCTCGGAGTTGCAGAACAGCAAATGTGGAGTTACAGTTCATATGTGAAAAAAAAACAAAAAAAACTTAATACACAGGCTAGGGCAGAGGGGGTCCCCCCCTGGGAATTAATTTTTTTTTTCACATATGAACTGTAACTCCTCGTTAGCTGATCTGCAACTTCAAGTATAGCTTGTAAATAGTCATCTGACGAGACGGAGAGTATAGTAATATTCTTCGCCGAAATAAATTTATAATGACAACTTAACCAAGTTTGAGTTTCCCTCCGATTACACTATATATATATATATATATATATATATTGAAACATTATACACATTGGAACGAGAATTAGTCAAGTTATTAGATTACGAAATGATATCAATTTTTTTTAAACACATTGTATTTCTTTAGGCAACAATTCTTTTTTTCTATTTTCATCACGTGATCCGAAGGAAAGGATTTTTAATGTGAATAGGTAGAATCAGAATTTTGGATTGCTGTCTTTTTCGAAAGAATTCGATAAAAAAACGGTGTTTGCAGTTGCGATAGGAATGTGATTTTCCGCGGATATAATCAATGGTTCCGTGTGACCGTGTACCTGTGACTGTAAGTTCGATGCATGGGCCAGTGTATGGGAGTCATCAGACTTTGGTTCTGGGTTTGGAAGAATTCAAAGCATGCAATAACAAACAACAGAAGAATTAGCTAATACGAGATAATGGCGCTCCCCTCCAACAGAGATTGAAGAATGTGAACAGTTAACCCGTGGGGATAGAATAAATAGTTTGGTGGAAAATTCCGAAAATGTCATCAAATACAAGTGAAATGTAAAGAGAGCCGGAGGGTACATCGGCCAAAACTGTGACAATCCATCAATCTCAGCATGTTTCTATCTATCTATCTATCTATCTATCTATCTATCTATCTAAGTCGGGTCAGATTTATTCTTATCTTGTCATTATAAACAAGACTTGGACACCAATTCGAATTAACCAGTCGGTCATCGATTTTCAGAGTCTTTTCCCAAGACATTAAAATCTATTTCACACGTCTTTAGGCCAACGTTTCCGATTCGAATGAAAATCCAAAATCTTCGGAAACGAAGACTGAACTTGCAAACCGGCAACGATAACCTTCGTCCGTGGCAAATGCTCTTATGTGTCACTCTGTCTCTGTCTGCCTCCTTCTTTCTCTCTCCCCCACATTCTCTCTCTCCCCCTCATTCTCTCTCTCCCCCTCATTCTTTCTACCATCATCAGTAAAAGAATTAAATCTTTTTTTTGAAACCGTCTTCGACTCCGGGTAGAAGCCATAATTGCTGGTTTTTCATCGTTGGTGTGACAAAATCATTCCACCCGCAGCAGTCGGTACCCACCTGTATTTATAAAATAAATAAATAAATAAATAAATAAATAAATCTATCTATCTATCTATCTATCTATCTATCTATCTATCTCAGTCTGTTCATATCTATCTATCTATCTATCTATCTATCTATCTATCTTCTTTTACACAAAAGCAATGAATATTAAAACGAACAATGTTAAATGAATAGAATGTTAAAATAAAAAACAAAAAGCAAAACAGAATAAAACAACAAAACGTCCTGATAGATAAAATATTGTTATCAGGATAAAAAAGCAAGAAAAATACTTCTACCTCGTTTTCTATTCAGCTAAGCTTTCAATAATATTACCCCATTTGACGGCGGCGTCGCAGTGTGTGTGTGTGTGTGTGTGCGTGTGTGTGCGTGTGTGTGGGTATAGGTGAAGAGATAAAAGTGGTAGGAATTCATTTGTCAATCACCCCCCACCGCCATCAACTTGGAAACCCATTTTCATCTGCTCCCCACCCCCTCTACTGCAGATTATTGATCAGATGAATAACAAACTTTTAGGCAGGTGCGTTTCTCTGTATTTGTATAGATATCCAGAATCCAAACAAACAACCCCACCAAAAAAACAAAAAAAACCCCAAAAAAACAACCACCTCCCCCCCACAAAAAAACAGAACAAACAAAAAAAAAACACCAACCTGTGTGCAATTCAATAAAAGACAGGGAATCTAATAAGGTGAAAAAAGGACGAGCAGAACTCTATATATTTACTACTACTACTACTACTACTACTACTACTACTACAAAAATGATAATATTATGAGTATATATATTTACATAGAGGGAGAAAGAGGCAGAGAGAAAGAGAGAGATGAAGATAGATCGAGAGATAAAGAGAGAGAGAGAGATCGGGACAGAGAGGAAAAGATAGATAGATAGATAGATAGATAGAGAGAGAGAGAGAGAGAGAGAGAGAGAGGGGGGGATTGGCATATATGGAAACGAATTAAAAAAAGACCGTATTTTCGCCGTATAAAGAGCATCTTCAATTCTGTGCTGTCGGTGAGATTTAGAATATGCTGACTGTGTCCCCCAGTAGAGGAGTAAGACCCTCCCCCTCAAAAAAAGAGATATACTGGGTATAAAAGTAAACTGGATCTGATGCTGAGGCTCCAGTTCTGGAATTCTGAGGAATATTGAATATCCTTTCATTGCAATTACTCCCAGTTCCACTCTGATGACCTGGAGTAGCAGTCTCAGTTAGGGTTCCATATATGAGTCAACTAGATCTGTTTAAAGACGATTCGTATTTGAAAGAAATCCTCGTAGGAAAAAATCCCATGGCATAAGATAACCCTCAACGGTTTAACATGCCGTTAAAATCAATTAATTTATTAATCGTTTCATGAAATCCCATGAACTGATGGTTTTCGCTATGAATAAAATTTTTAATCTTGCATGTTTTGGGAAGAAGACGGCTTATACATAAAAAAAAATACAAAATAAGTGTCATCATCATTTTCATTTTCATAGCATGGTGTTTCCGGGCTCTTTCTCTCTCACCATCTGTCCCTATCTTGCATCTCTTCTGGCAGGTCCTCTTGGCTGCATCCAGTGTCCGTACAGAACTGATATACGTAAGTCTTAGCTGGTCGACCAATACTCGGGACATTAACGAAACGTATTGATAAAAAGCTACCTGGGAGCCTTACAAGATTGCTTTGTGTTATTTTAAAACAAAATCTGCAAGCTGCATCCGACAAAACAGAGGTTGTATGGCCACTTACCGCCCATTTCACGAACCATACAAGACGATCAAGACATATTTGACACTGCCAGAGAAGTTAGAACGA
Organism: Sepioteuthis lessoniana; assembly: GCA_963585895.1. Lineage (NCBI taxonomy): Eukaryota > Metazoa > Mollusca > Cephalopoda > Myopsida > Loliginidae > Sepioteuthis > Sepioteuthis lessoniana. Next base: position 68,618,237 of record OY757938.1, on the reverse strand, counting down.
AGTCACACACACACACACACACACACACACACACACACATATATATATATATATATATATATATATATATATATATATATATATATATATATATATATATATATGAGTGTGTGTGTGTGTGTTATAGATTGCACGCTTACTTATTCACACACATAAGAAAGGAGGAGGCCTCTCTTGTTGAAAATGAAACGCCCCATTTTCATCAAAAATCCCCAACGCCAATAATCTTGAAAGAATGATTAAGTTATGAATTAATTAATTATGGTTTTAATTAGAAGGGAGATTTATAGCGTTTGTTTAAACATAAACATTTTAAGTTTTTTCTTGCAAAATTTTATTAGAACGTTTGTTCTCTGTTTTTCAAAGTGTTTAATTAACTTTCAGATAATTACAATAGCTGTTGGTATTGACAATGAGAGTTTCCATTCTTGGAGGACACACACACACACACACACATATACATATACATATATATATATATATATATATATATATGTATATGTGTGTGTGTGTGTGTGTGTGTGTAGAGAGAGAGAGAGAGAGAGAGAGAGACACACGCAGAGAGATACTGATAGATAGGAATATAGTGAGATAGACTGGAACAAACTTAGATTGCTTGATAGATATAAAATAGACAGACAGACAAAAATAGAAAGAAATAGATATGAACAAATCAAGGTGGATACATAGATATGAATAACGTAGTGATAGATAAATAGATAGATACAAACAGATTGAGATAGATAAATTGATATAAACAGAATCACACACACACACACACACACACACACATACACATTTATATATATAGATAAACGTATTGATATTTTTTGAAGTGTATGAAAAAAAGATTATTTTTCTCCCCCCCTTTTTTCATCCACGACCCTTTTGTACCGACAGCTCAATCAGCTTTCATTATAAAAAACGATTCCATTTCTCTCAATTCGCTTTTTTTTATTTGAAGTTTTTCCATTCTGTAAAAAGTCAAAAGCTTGTGAGATTATCTTGCTTTCAAATATTTCCTCTGTCGAAAAACCTCACGCCATCTTTTTTCTCGCAACTTTGGCATAAAATTTGATATACAACGTTCACGGAATCATTTTTCATAACACTTCACCCCTGGTAATTATTCTAATCATTATTATCATCTTTTCTCTTTTTGGCGGTCGTTTCTAAAAGGCTGTCTTTTATTAGCTCTGGGATGAAGCCAAACAACGGCGCTTCCAAAAAATTATTGCTCTTTTTTGTTCTAAAGACTAATTACCAACAACCCAGTACAGCTATCATCGTTCAGTCTTTCTGTTCGCCTGTGTATAATAGATGACGACGTAAACGAGTTTCCTGGTTCGAATAAATAGCTATGAGGGTCGAAATTTACAAGGTTTTAGCCGAGAAAAAGTAGTTACAAAACTCATTCCGAGCAATAAAGGGACTTACAATCAATAGCCTGCGAGTGGGTTTTCCCTGTAATCCCGACGTAGAGAATTCCTGTGAAAGCTTTCGTAAACCGACATGAGAGAAAGCAGGGAATCAATTTTCCTTTATTTAATTGGAATATATATATATATATATATATATATATATATGCGTGTGTGTGTGTGTGAGCTAGATAGAGAGAGACCGATAAAAGACTAAAACAGCAAGATACTTATAAACTAACATAGATATGAACCGACTGACACGTACACTCATAGACATACGCACGTACATACGTGCACTCATATATATATATATATATATATATATATATATATATATATATATATATATATATATATATATATATATGAAGTGGGTGAAATAGAAAAATATTTACGAGTAATCAGATATAAATAGATTGATATATATCAGGATACACCCACCACATATATATATATATATATATAATTTATTTCTATTTTAGGTTAATATATATATATATATATACATGTGTGCGTGTGTGTGTGTGTGTGTACAGGGTGCGACGATTAAATTGCCACGAATTCAAATAATTAATTTTGCGCATGCGCTTTATTTGTTTTAAGTTTTGTCTACTGTGCTGCAAATTCGAGTCATTTGGGGAATATCTATGAGGAAAGCAACGACATGACACAATTCACTCTTCCAACAATTTAGAAGCTTCAATGAGAAGATTTCTGAATGTTTCATATCAATGAAAACCAAACACCCAGTGTGCATTAGGGTGCTTGGGGTGGCCACAAGCGATGGTGATGGTATACCTCCATTTATCTTCCTGCATGGGTTCACTCTCAACACGCTGTCCTACATCAAGTACCTTGAAAAATAGTCTGAGTTGGATCGAGAGAGTGGCTGCTGGAAGATCTTATGTCTGGTAAAAGAACTCTACATCATACCACGCAAACAGAACTCAGTGTTGGGTGTCTCTGAAACCACATCACTTCAATTTCTTGTTGCCTTACTCCTCAGATTGTAATCCCCTTGATTATTATGTGTGGAGGAGTGGTTGAACGAAATACCGATAAAACTCCGTGCAGCCCAAAGATGAACTGAAGGTAAAGATAACGGCAACATTTAGAAATTTAAACAAGAAAACCGACAGAAAGACTTGAAAAAGATTCTAAAATTGTCTGAAGGCTGAGGTTGAAGCCAACGGCGAATTATTTGAATAAATATAATCCATATAATTTCATGTAATTTCGGTAAATATATCTGATCAAATGAGATGTCAGAATTATTTTCATTTTTGCGTAATTCAAACGTCAGTTTATGTATCACACACACACACACACACACACACACACACACACACACACACACACACACACTATATATATATAGATAGATAGATATATATATATAGAGATATATAAAGTAATTGAACTTATTAGATAAATATATACATAGAAATGAATAGTCTGATATAGATTGATCGATAACAAGGGACTAATAAATATTAGTATAGTGGATAGAATGTTCACCAAGGGTTTTGGAGAACGGGGTTCAATCCCAGGTCAGATCATACCAAAAACTCAAAAAATGCTTGACATTCAGTATTTTAAGGTTCGGATCAAGGGTAAATAGAGCAATCTAGGAAAAGGAGTAGCGTTCTCTCTTACACCTCGGTGTAGTAGCTTTTGAAAAGGGAGTCTTCGGGTCGCCTTCGACTATAGTCGGCCAATTATATATATATATATATATATATATATAAACTCTCCTAGCGTTTTCTGACCTTGCCACACTTTTTAGCCTCAACCTGTATTCCATCATAAAAGGACGATGTCAATTTCTGATTCAATCAATTGCTCCGGGATTATTCAGGACATCCAAATTATTGGAACCATAGACCAGAAAAGATTGGTTACGACATAAAACGGTAGTCTCAATGTGGAAGAATTTAAAGCAGATAGAAGAACCTTTCAAATTAATTTCGTCATCATTTGCTGCGTCGCATTTGTCTCTTGAAGTTTGATTCTGTAAAATCACCGATCTATTACTTTATCCAGAAAAATATTTCTTCGTTTCTAATTCCTTATTCATTCAAAGGGTCAAAAGGGGACCATCCTCCTTAATATCAGCCCCCTTCCCTATAATGTAAATTAATTTTTATGTTAATTCTTACCAAGTAAATAATATTCTATCGTCATTACCAGTTTTCGTATACGCTCTGCCCTATTTGTATTCGTCTCTTTCTCAAACAGATTTAATTGATGACCATCTACTCGCAATAATCCTATGATGGATCCTCTACAAAACCATTTTGGCTCATTCATTCGGTCCGGCTATTAATAAAAGAGTTTTAAACCGACAGATTCCACAATAGTTGCTTTATTGAAGTCTGTCCTAAATCTCTTCAGCGTTTTCTTCCTTTTTTGTATAATGGCATATCAAACTTTCAGGGTTATTTAATTGCAAAGCAATCTTTGTAGAAGAACTGCAGTGATTCTATTCCACTCATAGCTGGGGATAAAGGGGTTCATGCCTTTCCCAAGGGTATTTATCCAAAAGTGAAAGTAATAACTCGACTGGAATTCGGACTAAGAGGTGCATTCAATAGATTTCCAGCCTTTTTTTGTACAGGCATTTAAAATTGTCGTAGACTCTTGAAAGTTCAGTATGTTATTGCTATACATCTTATAAGTTGACTGGCCAATTTTTATGATTTCAGGTTCAAATGAACAACTACAGCAGGAATTAGAATACACCCTACTAAAGCCTGATTGTTACAGTCGTTGAATTTCAAAAAGCAATTTGGACGTGTGGACACTTTAGAAGAACGATATGCAATAAAATTCTGTTTTAAACTTGGAAAAAATGCCACGGAAACGTATGGAATGCTTCAGACTGCTTTTCGACCATCTTGCATCAATCGAGCATTAGTTTTTGAGTGGCATAAGAGATTCAAGGAAGGCAGGGAGTCTGTGAGGGGTGATGAGAGGTGTGTGAGGAGTAAGGAAGTCAATACAACAGAGTTGATTGACCGAAGGGTTAGGGTTAGGGTTACTATGATGAGGTTTTTATGGGAGTTTAGGAAAAGATTCCGTCGGAAAAGGCCAGCACTCTTCAAATCGGGTCAGTGGCATTTCCAGCAGGACAATGCACCAGTCCACAACCTCATCCTTGTCACAGACTATTTGACCAAGATGGGCGTCAAGACAGTTCCTCACCGTCCCTATAGTCCAGACATTGCTCCCTGTGACTTTTGATTATTCCCTAAACCCAGAGGCTGTCATTATGAGACAATTGAGGAGATGAAAGAGGCTGTGACGAAGGTCATTGACAAGCTCACACAAGAGGACTTCCATGGGGCCTTCCAGAGGTTGTTGGAACAACAAGTGTATTGCAGCCGGAAGGGTTTACTTTGAAGGGGACTATTTCTTCATGTCTATACTATCAATAAAAGTGCCCATACGAAAAAAATATTCTGGAAACGTATTTAATGCTCCTCGTAGATCATTACAATATCACAGTCTAGCATTTTAACCAGAACGCCACTGGGATTCCATCTCTTTCTTTTAAAGAATTCATTTTTCATGGCTAGTGATTCTCACAGTCAAAAAACTAGTTTTTTTTTTGTTGTTGTTGTGTTGAGCCAGAGACGAAAGGTAAGACTTTAAACTTTAGCCGATTGTCAAGTCAGAAAATACATGTGGAATCAATTTCAAAGTCAATTCACAGATTTCTTTAACATTACTTAGATTTCTCTAACAGTATTGGACAGATGACTAGGTAGATATAAACAAGCGGACATATAGATAGATAACAGAATTAGATACAAAGATCTATCTTTCTGTTTTTCTAGAAATCAATATATCTACACATTAAACTTTCGCTAAATGAATGACTTTGGTAAAATTAAGGTTACTTGGCAATGCCCAGCAAACCGTTCGTATCCCCATTAATAAAATTTTACGTAAATTGTATCTTTATTCGGCGTACTATAAATTACTGCGACAGTTAATGTTTTGCCAAATGTTTATTGAAACGGCGTTTAGTCTTTCTTAGATTTATAGATCAAGAAGATAACCTAATATTGCCCGGGATTAATAATGTTTTAAAATTACACCCCTTTCAGTTGGAAATGTGCTTATAAGATTAAAAATACCTTGCTAATTCTTTTATGGACACGGATCGATATATTTTATTGCAATCGTTTATAACGTCAAAGAAATAATAAGTCGTTTAAAAACAACATTCGATGAAGTAAGGACTTTATGGCGACAGTTTCCATGTTTTCTTTAATTTTTGCTTTGTTTATCCGTCTGCATCATTTGTCCGTCTTTTAGAAATAAGGAAACATTTTTTTTTCTTTTTCTTTTTTGTAGCAGCAGCAGCAGCAGCAGCAACAACAACAGAAGTGTAGGTTTTGGGTGGGGAGGTGACAGAGACGAAACGGTAAATCATAGAATAAGAGAATGCTGCATACTGGCAAAACAAGAAGACATGACTGGGAGGCAAAGGAGATCCACAGGGAATTGTGCAAGAGGTTAAAATGTGACCACGCTGGCAAATGGTATGTCTACAAACTAGAATCTGCCCAGGGAAATGAGAAGCTTAAAATTCTCTGAGTCTTTGAGATACAAAGAAATCACCAAATTCTGACTAGAAGATCACATGTAATATTAGTCAATCAGAAGAGAAAAAAACTGGTCATCAAGTGGATTTCACCATTCCAGCTGACCATAAAATGAAAATGAAAGAAAGCGAAAAGTTCAATAAACAGACATTGCTTGAGAGTTGAAAAAGCTGTGGAACACGAGGTGGGGGGTGTCGGTGATGCCAATTGTTGTAAGCGATCTTGTTACAGTCCCCAAAATTCAGGAAAAGAGATTAAAGGAATTGGAGATTGGAAGGATAATTGTGACCCTCCAGACCACTGCACGGCTAAGAACGGCTAGAATACTGAGAAGAGTCTTGAAGAGACTTGCACTCAGACTGAAGTGAATAACAACCATTTTAAACTGGTATAAAAAATCTCGCAAGCCGTAATAATAATAGTAATGATAATAATAATAATAATAACTCTCCAGCAGAAACCTCATCAAAGGAATAAATACTTGGGCTGTGCCTCTCGTTAGATATTCAGGACCCTTCCTCAAATGGACCAGAGATGAACTTAAACAACTGGATCAAAGAGCAAGAAAACTAATAACCATGCATAAGGCATTTCATACCAGAGACGACGTTGACAGACTATATGTTTCAATAAAAGAGGGAGGAAGAGGACTTGCCAGCATTGAAGACAGCGTTGACGCATCGATACAATGGTTCGAAGACTACATAGAAAAACACGAACGAGGACTAATTAGAGCCATCAAAAACAATACGGACAACACGATAAACAATAGAATGACAACAGCCAGGAAACAAAAATGGGAGAAAAAAACAACTCCATGGCCGCTTTAAATGACTAATAAACAACATCTAACACCAGAAAACCTGGACCTGGCTAAGAAAATGAAACCTTAAGAGAGAAACGGAATCTCTCCTAATAGCAGCACGGGACAACGCCATAAGGACCAATCATATCAAAGCGAGAATAGATAAGACGCAACAAAACAGTAAATGTAGGCTAGGCGGTGACAGAGACGAAATGATCAATCACATAAACGAATGCAGCAAATTAGCACAGAAGGAATATAAGGCGAGACACGACTGGGTCGGCAAGGTGATCTACTGGGAAATGTGCAAACAAATGGTATATGCACAACCTAGTAAATGACACGCATAAACACCTATGGGACTTTGACATACAAACGGATCACCTAATCCCAGCCAGAAGACCAGATCTTATAAGAATCAACAACAAAAAAAAAAAAAAAAAAGAGAATTTGCAAAATTGTCGACCTTGCTGTCCCGGTGGTCCATAGAATAAAACTGAAAGAATGTGAAAAGAAGGATAAGTACCTCAACTTTGCTAGAGAATTGAAAAACCATGGAACATGAAGGTGACGATTATACCAATTGTGATTGGTGCTTTTGGCACAGTAACTAAAGGATTATTAAAGGGCCTGGAGGACTTGTAAGTTGGCGGACGAGTGGAGACCATCCAAACGACAGCATTATTGAAGACGGCCAGAATACCGAGAAGAGTCCTGGGGACTTGAGTAGACTTGCTGTCACTAAAACTCCAGTGAAAAACTATCAACTGATGCTCATGTGAAAAACTCTAAATGAATAATAATAATAATAATAATAATAATAATAATAATAATAATAATAATGATGCGGTGACAGAGACGAAACGATCAATCACATTATAAGCAGCAAATTAGCACAGAACGAGTACAAGGCGAGACACGACTGGGTCGACAAGGTAATCCACTGGGAAATGTGCAGGAAATTTCAATTAGACCATACAAACAAATGGTATATGCATAACCCGGCGCCTGTCCTAGAAAACGACTCGCATAAACTCCTATGGGACTTTAATATACAAACGGATCACCTAATCCCGGCCAGAAGACCAGACCTCATAATGATAAACAAAAGAAAGAGGATCTGCAAAACTGTTGACTTTGCTTTCCCGGCGGACCACAGAATAAATCTGAAGAAAAGTGAAAAGAAGGATAAGTACCTCGACCTTGCTAGAGAATTAAAAAAGCTGTGGAACATGAAAGTAATGATTGTGCCAATTGTGATTGGTGTGTTAGGCACAATAACTACAGGATTATTAAAGGGCCTGGAGGACTTGGAAGTTAGCGGACGGGTAGAGACTATCCAAACGACAGCATTGCTGAGGACGGCCAGAATACTGAGACGAGTCCTGGAGACCTGAGGAGACTTGCTGTCACTCAAACTCCAGTGAAAAACTATCAGCTAATACTGATGTGAAAAACTATAGAAAATGAAAAATAATAATAAAATAAAAAAGAATTTAAAAGAAAAAAGAAAAAGTAAGCAAAAAAGAATCCGAAGACAATAGAAGGAAAAAAAAAAAAAGAAAGAAAATGAAGAAGTAGCCGGGTTATTCAGTTTTTCCACAAAACGTTCCCTATTTCCTGTCTACATTACTTATATATATTCAGGGTGTCTGTTTAAAATATTCACAAAAAGTATCCTTGTATTTTATTGCTCATTATTTCCCACCCACCATGAGAACAGTAACTGACATGGTCTATTTAAGATGGAGATTTACTTGCGTATATCTGTGCAAGAATTAAAATAACCCGTTTTCTATGACTAGAGTCAGGAAAAAGTCAGATTACTCTAACTCCCTTCTTTGGGGCAATGGGGAAGTGCTATTCCGGGATGGGGATACCCAGTACCACGTTCACCTAATTTTCTCGCCACGAGCAGCCCGAAAACATGATCAGTTGGTATGAACACGGCTGAGAAGAAAGAACATATACTACATCCTAATCTCAACTTTAACTATTCCTGTCTCATTATCAGAGATTGTTTAGTCATTCGATGGAATAGAAGAGTTTTATTCTTAAAATGATCGAATACTTCCCGCTTTCTTTGTGCGGACAGATCTTAATGAAATTATTCCAGAGAAGAGAAGTAGACCGAGGCAGTGTGGAGTAGCCACAGCGTTGATGTCATTTAGTCTGAAGGGGTCAGCAGGAAGTCAAACTTTATGTCCCGAGATGCAACAGGCACAGAGTGCAGTACAGGAGAGAGAATTGTTGCATAATAAAGAATTAAAAAAAAAAAAAAAAAGGAAGAAAGATTAATTGATGTTAGTATCTCTACAGTGTGAACAGTGCTTTGTTGAAAAAGAAAGACATAAGTTTCTTTCTTTCTTTCTTTCTTTCTTTCTTTCTTTCTTTCTTTGTATATAATTTCCTTCCTTCCATCCTTCCTTCCTTCCTTTAGTTTGTTCGTTTGTTCTCTCGTTTTTTCCTTCTTTTGACATTTCTCTGCTTTCTTTCTTTCTTCTTTCTTTCTTTCTTTCCAATCGTGAAAAGGCTTTATCAAAACATCTATCCGCACCAACGGAGCAGACCTTATCATAACAGTTCACTTAGTATATACAGGCTTCAGCCTCCTGGCAAATATATATATATATATATATATATATATATATATATATATATATATATATATATAAACAGCATAGATATGTGTAGCAATTCACTCAAGAATAAACATAAAGGTAATATTGTTGGATTACTGTAAATATTCACATATACAGATTGATACATGCAGAGGTTCTAAAATAAGGAGTGAATGAATATTGCCCAGACCTCATACTGCAGGTCAAAATTAGCATATTCATTCAAGACGTTTCATTTTTAGCTTTCGGTAGTCTCCCTCTTCCTCTCTCTCTCTCTCTCCACACACACACACACACACACACTCACACCTATATATATATATATATATATATATATATATATATATATATATGTGTGTGTGTGTGTGTGTGTGTGTGTGTGTGTAGCGACGGTAGCGCTCTCTTTCTATAATCAGTCAAATATATATATATATATGCACATGCACCCCCCCATATATATATATACATATATATATATATATATATATATGAAATCATTACTGTGTTTAAAGGTTAAATCATCAAGAAAGAGAGTGCAATATGTCACCACTCCTACACACACACACACACACACACACACAAGTATATATATATATATATATATATGAATGAATGAGTGAGTGAAGAATAATCTCTCGTTCATCAATTCCGAAAAAGTTGATTACAAATTCTGGAATTTAATTTTCCTGGCTTTCCAATATTACATTTTCCGGATTGGAAAAAAATAATTAAAAAATCGACTAATTAAATTTAACCATCTTTTGCTTTGAATAATTCATTTATGAATTGTCGTTCGATTTGGCATCTTCGAAAATGATATTATTATTATTATTATTATTATTTGTTTGTTTTTGGTTGGAGTTTCTGTTGTTATGGAGACAGTTGTTGGTGAAATCGTAATTATCTATGGAAAGAGATTTTAGTATCATTATACTTGGCCATTATTATTATTATTATTATTATTATTATTATTATTATTATTATTGTCAAGTTATATATTAAGTGTCATCAACATTATTTGGGTCATTTATTTTATTTTTTTTTGCTACTATACTCTTGGAAAAAAAAGAACGTGACAAGGATCGAGAATGAATCAGCCGAAACGTTGTGGCAATAAAAAAAAAAAAAAAAAAAAAATTAATGAGTTGAAAAGCCGAGTAATACTGACATTGATAATTACAGTTGTTAAATAATGAGTGTTTAAAATATTATTGCTGGTCGGGCTGACTAATATACAATGTCGAAATGTATCGAGGTGAATGACATTCATATTTTTTTTAAATTTTAGTCATTTTTTTTGCATTGAAGAATTTGATTTTGGTGAAGTTTTTCAATAAACTTTCGGAAAGGATGAATCGATCGATCGATAGATCGATAGATATGATCTGAATAAGACAAAAAAGGAGATTCCCCATGATGTAGTGTCTAAAGGACTGGACTTCGACATCGAAGTAATCGAGTTCGAATTTTAGTTGCACAAGAGCATTCACTTTTGGACTTATGCCCTTAGGAAAGGTATGAACCCTCTTAATCCCCCAGGTATGGGTTAAATAATATCACTGCAGTTCTTCTATAACGACAGATTTAGCATTAGATAACCCAGGAAAGTTGATACGCAATTAAATAGACAGACAGACACACACACACACACATATATATATATATAGAAACAGAATGATACAGACAGATATGAAAAGAATGAGATGGATAGACAGACAGAGAGAGAGAAAAGAGATACACACACACACACACACACATATATATATATAAACATAGATAGATAGATAGATAGACAGAGAGAGAGAGAGATATATATATATATGAACAGAGTGAGATAGAAATAAAGATATGTGATAAACAGATGGACAGATAGATGTGAGATACAGAGATATATAGGCTGAGTGAGTGACGGAAACACAGAGTGAGAGAGAGAGAGAGAGAGAGAGAGAGAGAGAGAGAGATAATATTTGTCCTCCGTCCCACCGACTGGGCGAGTGTGGCACAAGGCCTTTTTTAAGGTGGGTCCGGGCGCAGGGTCGGAGCCCAAACGCGCCCTGCATTTCCAAAAATACCTCGGACCCCGTTGGCATTCCCTTAAAAGGGGCGCATTAGGCGCTTGGCGATAAACCCAACCCTTCCGAAGACGGTTAAAGCCTGGGAGAACGGCCCCCTGAAGCCAGAGGTATATCTAGTGACAAGACACATCCGACCTGAACCGCCCATCGCATCACGCCCGGCCGAATGTGTCCCATCAACTGGATATGTCACTTGAGTGTTGCATGAATATGATAAATGTAAAACAGAATACTGAGATTTTTGATATAGTGAGCAATGAAGATAAAAAAAAGACGTATAAATAAACGGAGTGATATATATATATATATATATATATATAGAGAGAGAGAGAGAGAGAGAGATACTGTTAAGGGGAAGGTATATCACAGAGAGAAATAGATAGCCCGGAGGTTTTGTGTTTTTGAATTTGGTGATAATATTTGGATGTCTGAAAAGTACAGTCGCATATGACGGTACGACGGACAGTGAAGCTCAGTTATGTAAAACATTGCCCTACAGAGATGGGAGACGCAAGGGAAATAAACGACGTATGAACATCGGCTGAGGGTGAAATAGTCACCGTTATTATAGTCAATGACTAATGAGGGTGGCTGAAGTGGAGGTAGTGGTGGTGGTGGTGGTGGTGGTCGACGTCAATTGACGGGAAATAAATAATAGGGGTGGAAAGAAAATAAATATCACAGAGAATTCAAGTTTCCTCGGGGGAGAGGCAAATGTCAGAAAGCATATATATATATATATATACCGGTAATATTGTTAACAACAAGTGTCTGTATGCATCTCATATATATATATATATATATATATATATATATGTGTGTGTGTGTGTGTGTGTGTGTGAGTGTGTACGTATGTTTGTGTGTATTTGTGTGTCTGTGCCTGAGTATGTCTCTGTGCCAGTGTATGCGTGTGCGTGTGCGTGTTTCTGTATATGAGTAAGTGTCTTCTTGTGTGAATCTGTGAGAATCTGTGACACTGTGTATAGTATTGTGTATGTGCGCGTGTGTGTAAATACTAGACTAATGACTTGGGATATCGGGATCAAAAAAATCTTTCCGAGCAGTCACTGAAATAATAAAAATCAGTTTCGAGCAATTCATTATATATATATATATATATATATATATATATACATACTCTATCTAGTCTGTTAATATGTTAATAGCTTCAGCTCAGGAAATGTTAGTTAAAGTCTTATGATAGAGATTTATGTGGGTATAAATCCTTTTACCCGCTTATATATATATATATATATATATATATATATATATATATATATCTGAAAATTTTAATGATCAATATAAAATAATGGAAGTGTAATACAAATTAAGTATTATATTAACATTATATCATTCACCATTTCCAACAAGTGATTCACTGACTCTAAACACTAACCGGAACGTCGTACCACCCAGGCAGCCAGACAGACAACTATGGTATGTTGTTTACCTGCACAATTTCATGACAGAGTAATAGATTGCGAATTCATCTGATTATAAGTTCTAATGTGTAAGATTTGCATGCTTCATATATGGCTAATGTCATTCTTATTTTCGAGAGAAATTACAAACAGAATATATCACTGAATTAATGACAGGTTAATGAAACATAATGGTAGCTTATTGAATGTAAACACATTGACATTCTTACTGTACTTATATGGCAGAACATTTTAAATAAAGGTTGCTTGAATGTTATATTATCAATGATTAAAACCTCGATTCTAATATTAGTTAAGTTATCCTACTGTTGTCGAAGACGACCTAGTGGCTCCTTTTTCAAAAGCTACTTCACCGACGTGCAGGAAAAGGCATCACTCTTTTCCTTGGATTGCTCCACTTACCCTTGATCTGTACCTTATAATGCGGAGTGTTAAGCAAGGAAGCGAAAGTACCATTTTTTTGAGTCTTTGGTATGAATAGACATGGGATTGAACCCCAATATCCCAGACCATTGGTGAATAATCTAGTATTTGTTGTACGTGCCACCAACCGGACGAGAATGGAACCAGGCCGTTTTTAACGTGCGCTTGGGCGCAGAGTCGAAACCCAGATACGCCCGGCGGTTCTAAAAATGTCTAGTGTCCCGTTGGCTCTCCCCTAAAAAAGGGCGCCTCAGGCGCCAAGCAATAAACCCAAAACCTCCTGAGAGAGTAAGAACCCAAGGGGATGATCCCCTGAGGCTCAAAGACGTCAGTATCACCCGCGAGACGCGAATGCTGGGTCTCCTTGGCACCTGCGTCAGGCAGCCTCAATCGACTTTCACCAAGCCAAGACATAGCCGTCCTGATCTGCGTACCAGAGAACACGACCTGCCAAAGCGTGTCGCTGCCGAGCAGAACACGGAGAAAGAAATCGAACGAATAATTTCAGTTAGTTAATGTTGAGATTGCACCATCTTATCGAAAACGCATGTTGACATCTCATTCTACCATCTCAGAAACAATCCAAGACATGCAGAGAAACTAAGACAAACTTATAAGCGAAGTCCTCTTGTGTGCTCCCACACATGGACAAACCTATGTTGGCCAACAAAAAAGACGAATATTCATCAATTCTGGATGCAGTCAACAGGACCTGCCAAGAGCGATGGACTATCGGGACGGGTCGTAAGATGAATAGATAAATCAAGAGAGGGGGAGAGAGAGAGGAAAAGAGATAATGATCATACATATATATATATATATATACGTGTAAGTACGTGTGTGCGTAAGTCCATTCTCGTGAATATATATATATATATATATATATATATATATATATATTGTGTATATAATTACCCCCTTGTGTTTCTACATAAATTGTTTTAAGCAACAATGGTTGCTGCTCGACGAGATTGGTATGTTAAGAGCTACCAAGGAATCTAGCTTGTATTTTGCACATTGTAAATGAGAGAGGCACTAAAAGAAATTCTCTTATTTGTTTCCACAGTACCTATGTGAATATCGTAGCGTGTGGTAACTGAAAAGTTGCTCTATTCAACGGTATATGTTGTAGTTTCCGTGTAAATAATTAGCAAGAATTACTTTCGAAGAAACATTCCCATGTATTGTAATGCTCTCTCACTCTTCCCTGCTCCCTCTCTCTCTCTCTCACTCACTCTTCCCTGCTCACTCTCTCTCTCTCATTCTTCCCTGCTCTCTCTCTCTCTCTCTTTCACTCTTCCCTGCTCTCGCTCTCTCTCACTCTTCTCTGTTCTCTCTCCCTCTCACTCTTCCCTGTTCTCTCTCTTTCTGTCTCTCTCTCTCTCTTTAAATATATATACATATAAGTTATCCGTCCGTAGTAGAGGGTGACCTAGAAACCCTTTTTAAATAGCTGCTACACCGAGATGTACGGAAAGACGTTAGTCCTTTCTCTGGATTGCTCAACTTACCCTTGATTCAGCAATGAGGTATCAAGTATCATTTTTGAGTCTTTGGTATGTCTCGACCTAGGATTGAACCCTGGTCTGCTGGGCCATTGGCGAACACTCTAACCATTATACCAATGGGCCGGTTACAGTTGCTACATTTATAAAGTTAGCTATATTCATTAAGAGAAAGGGCTCAATATTGGTAATGGAACAAATATAGATCTAGGTTTTGATTGCGTAGACATAGTAATCTTATATATAGAGAGAAAAATTGATAAACAAGGTTTTCCAAGAAGAAGAAGAAGAAGAAGAGTTTAATGAGAATGAAAGTGGATGCTGTAATGTTTCGGTTCAAACGAACCATTATCAGGGCTTCGAAGGATAATATCTAGAGATGTTAAATCACCTATGAATGTTTAATAAAATACAAAAAACAGGGAGGAAATGCTATACATGCAGCGAGAGGGGTAACCGTTTACTCAACACACACACACACATAAATATATATATATATATATATATATCATCATCACCATCATTATCTAGTTGAGCTGAAAGGACGGAGTTCCTTGACTATCACTTGCCACCCTTCCCAATTGGTTATCGCTTCTGGCAGGTCCTCATGGCTGCATGTAGTGTCCACACAGAGCTGATATATCGAGCTTTTAGTTGACACTAGTGTACCTATATCAGTGAGTCAGCTTACAAAACAGAAACATTACAGCCACTTGCCTCGATTCTCACAAAACATACAAGATGAACTAGACATGCTGGGGGCACTAGTGAAGAAGTAAGGACGAATACATATGCGACGTTCTCTTACGGACACACACATATATATATATATATATATAGGTGTTGTCATTATGAACTCTACACAGTCTAACAACGAAGTCGCAGAAATGTTAGATTATAAAAACGCATATAAGCAAATTAAGCACCAAATCACAACTAAAAATATAGATTTTTCAATAAGTCATATAAAAAATTAATTACGAAAGAAGATAAATTTTGGTCTTAATTGATTACCACCCTATAATCTCTAACACACACACACACACACACACAAACACAAACACAAAACTGTTCAATATTTTTGATCTATGTGTTTAATATTCTCCACTGAAATTAGTGCAGTTAGTGCATTGATTGAGAAGATTGTCTGAAAATAAATATTTTTTCATTCATTTATGCCAGTCTCTCATTTGCTATATCACAATATTTGTACAAGACAATCATTCTCTATCTGTCTGTCTGTCTGTCTATCTATCTATTCATTTGGCTGGCTTGCTAGTGAGGTGGCTGCATCTATGTATTTACTGGAGGGTGTGTCTTCGTGGTTAAAGCGATGGACTGCGGGATCATAGTAAGCGAGTTCGTACTCCAGTCGCGCTATTACGTTCACTTTCGGGCAAATACCCTTGAGAAAGGTATGGAACCCCCTTATCCTCCCAGCTATGGGTTAAATGGTACCATTACTGTTCTTCTAGGAGAATGGCTTTGGCATTAAATAACCCACAAAGGTTGATATGCCATTAAACAAAGAAACCTATGTATTTACTGTCGGCTTTTTCTGTATATCTGTTTCTCTCTATATATATTTCTTCGTTTGTATATACCAAACATCTTTTTGGATTTGTGTTGTTTTCTTTCTCCTATATTAGTTGCCAAACAAAATCTAAAGAACCCAGTGTATGGGTAAAATACAGGGATTCATGTCTTCCCCAAAAGTAATTAGTGAGAAGTTTTTGTGATTATTATCTAGTGACAAACCGAAGCTTAACCAAAATGTCACTAACAGCCTTGTCCAGGATTTGAACTCAGTTCCCTCCGACTATAACTGTCACGCATATGTACGTATGTATGCATGTATATATGGATATATATGTATGAATGTATTTATGGATATATATATATATGGATGGATGGATGGATTTATTAATGGATGTATGTATATATGTATGTATGTATGCGTCAGGTTATTCCAAGCGCTATTAGTATGTAACCCAGTACTACTTGCTTCATAGACGAGTCATCATGACTAAACTGGTACCCCCACCGGATTTGTTTGATGAGAAAGGTTGCTAGACACCGTGCAAGATGACAAACAAAACTAGTAGAAAGGCGAAGGAAGATTTTTGCTCAACTGCCATCGAGCACATTATTCATGAGAGTATTAGATCCCTTATACTTTGTCAAGTCATGCTGCTAGGAGGACAGCTTTAATATAACACGGGCAGTTGATATAATCATGAAAATGTTAGTTAAAGTCATGGTATTCGTATTGCACAAGCATTGCCCACTATAATACCATGACGTATAAATGTGTCCTTACGATCCTTTCAACTGCCAACCCTTTTCTCGAAAAAGTCTCGTGGCGATGGAGATGTGGCGACTTATGAAGACTTGATCACTTGGACGCTTGTTGTTATATATTTACACATGGGCGACTGGAGTCCTCAAGAGTAAGAGATTATGGGGGATGGCAATGGTCTGTAAAACATTATGGTGTTGCTATGTATGTATGTATGTATGTATGTATGTATGTATCTATCTATCTATCTATCTATCTATCTATCTGTCTGTTTATCTATCTAGATGTATTCATGTATTGAGCTATCTATGGAAATCTATTTGTTCGTAACCATTCATTAAACTGTGTTTTTATAAACTCTTTCATCAGAATAAAAGATAAAAAAGGCGCATTTACCAATGTATTTGTAAAATTCCAGTAATCGAGCCAGCAGTCTAATTGAAAAGATTAATGACAAAGCACACACACACACACATACAAATGGAATAATTTGTTTTTTCTTTGTATATGGCCGCTGCATTCATTTCGGAATGCAATTCGTGCTGTGAGTAAACACATCTCAGACGGGTGATTGGCGTTATGTTCTGTGACCATTCTTGGCATCTCGGCATCAAGCAGATCCCGGGGGGTGACGGACCGTGTAGAATATTTGGAGAGAAAAGAGCTGAGCAAATGGCCTAATAAAGGTCAAATTGTATTGTTTATTGCTAATGGAGGGGAGGCGATGTGATGTCGAAAACCGGAGGGGTAGGGAAAAAAAAAAAAAAAGAATGGCGACAAAAGAACCAGAACAAAAGTTGATTGAAAGGAATTAGCTGGTTGTCTTGAGAGATGGGCGGGGGGCATCCAAAGTTTGAAATATAAAACCAGATACCATTCTTTGTTAAAAAATCGCGGCAGTTTTATAGATTTAGTGGTTGGTCTCCCAGAATGGTACATCCTGTCGATGAGGCTTAGAATACGGTGACTGTTGAAGAATAAGACTCACCTAAAGATGTTGTCGATGGTATGACATTAAACTGCATCTTATTGGGAGACTACTGTTCTGGAAATATGGGGAGTATGGAGTACCCCTTGATTGGCATTATTCACAGATCTACTCTAGCCCGGTGTAGTGGTTCAAGTTAGATCTGTTTAATATTATTTGTATTTGATAGGAATACTTGAAACCATAGCTGTGTACAAAAAATGATCATAGACAAATAAAGAAATTATTTGTATGACATAAAAGACTTGATGCCATATAACTGTAAATTACACGTATTTGTATTAAGAATAGTTAATAGAAGCTGTAATTGTTTACTAAAGATTATTATTAGTTACTTGACACTATATGACCATATGCAAACAAATTATCATTATTAAATAGAAACAATAACTTGAAACTCTATAATTTTTAGTATTAGATTGGAATACTAGAAACCATTTAACTGTGCAAATTATTTATATCAGATAGGAATACTTGATGTTATATAAACGTTCAGTTATATATTGACCCTCGACCGAGCCGTCAATCAAGAGATGCACTGGTGTAAATTAGCAGAAGAACAGCGGAAGCTGGTGGACGTTAAACAATAATATAACCAGGGCACAGACGGCTTGAGTCAGTTGGAGACATGATGCCAGCGGAGTGAGAACCAGCTCCAGACAGAGGGCTTGGGCCCTCAGTGACCCACGGTTGAGCAACCCAGCCAAGATGAGAAAGAAGTACTGCTGGGTCAATATAGCAGTCTGTCCTCGTCTCTAGCTCACTCTCACACACTACAACCATCACCCTTTCGAGAATTAAGGGTCAGAGATATATTTTTATAAAGAAGCGTGTTCGTTCTTTCATTGAAGTTCGTCATTATTGTTGATTATGTTTCCGCTTATATTTGTATTATGTGGCTATACAACAGTTCCAATTTTAGTAAACGTGAGTAAAAAAAACTTTTTAGAACCAACTATACAAAGAATGTAAATGAACGTGATTCCCTAACCTGTAAGCTTAAAAAAAAAACCAAAATTGGTTGGCATCAATCAATCAATCATATTATTTAGAGGGAGTGAAATAATGGCCAATGCGCTAAACTGCAGCCACCAAGTTAGCGAGTTTGAATTGAAGCAGCGTTATTACGTTCCTTTTCAGACAAATGCCCCTTGAGAAAGGTATGACCCCTCCTTATCTCCCCAGCTATGGGTTATATAGTGTTACTGCTGTTTTTCTACAAGAATGGTTTTGATATTAAACAACCCACGAAGGTTAATATACCCTGAAACAAACCATATTATTTAGTCATCCACATTGTTTTTTATTAGCATTATTTGACGGTTTGGATCTTAAATTGTTGTGTCACAAGGCCATAAATATGGAGCGCTTTGTGAGAATCAAACTCAGTCACAATTGATTGCTAACCTATCACGTTAACCAATGTGCTTGGATCAGAAAGAAAGAAAATGTTTATTTTGGCGTTGGATGAAGACGGTGAATTTGATTCTCGTTATAGTCGTTTTTTTTGTAGGGGATATTGGGGGTTACCTTAACGGGGAGTGGTTTCTGTTGAGATAGTTCTGTTGGTGTTATGGATAGTGTGAGGCAAAAATTAGCCTAAAAGTGAGTTGGGGGTGTGGTTGTAAATGCAAGTGGAGTTTCTTGACTGTGGCAGTAGAATTGGAATTTGTTCAGGCACATACACCAGAACTGGCCACGAGAGACAAGAGGCAAAAGATAATCACATTAGGAAAGTGAAAAGAGGGGGTAAAGAAGTGGGAAGAGACAAAATTGTGGCTTAGTCCATTAAGACAATACTCACTGTTTTCTATGAGTCTGACATGCTGTGTCTTCCATAAATTTTTAGAACTAATATTAGTCAAAAGCAGAGCATTTTGGTTGGTATAGTTTTCAGCCTTCCCCTAAAGGTTATTATTATTATTATTATTATTATTATTATTATTATTATTATTATTTACTCCTTTAGAGTTTTTCACATCGGTGTTAGCTGATGGTTTTTCACAGGAGTTTGAGTGATAGCAAGTCACCTCAAGTCTCCAGGACTCGTCTCAGGATTCTACCCGTCCGCCAACTTCTAAGTCTTCTAGGCCTTTTAATAATCCTTTAGTTATTGAGACAAAAGCACCAATCACAATTGGCACAATCGTCACTTTCATGTTTCACAGCTTTTTTCAATTCTCTAGCAAGGTCGAGGTACTGATCCTTCTTTTCACTTTCCTTCATATTTATTCTGTGGTCCGCCGGGACAGCAAAGTCACAAATTTTGCAAATTCTCTTTTTTTTGTTGATTATTATAAGGTCTGATCTTCTGGCCGAGATTTGGTGATCCGTGTGTATGTTAAAGTCCCATAGGAGTTTATGCGTGTCGCCAGTTTTTTCCATCATATTTAAACAGTGAATCTTCAATGAAGTCTAAGAGACGCATTATTCTCAAGGACGGATTCTGGTCTGTGCATATACCATTTCTTAGGATGGTCAAATTTCAGTCTCTTGCATAGTTCCCGGTGGAACTCCTTTCTCCACATAGTTGTGCTTTGTCTTGTACTCCCTTCGTGCAAGTTTGTTGCATTTACTTATTGTGAGATTAACCGTTTCCTTTCTTTCTCCACGTAACCTCCTCTTGCAATTCTGTTGTGTATTCGCTTTTCGCTTTTTATATAATTGGCCCTTATGGTGTCATTTTGTGCTGATATTAAAAGAGATTCAGTTTCTTTCTTGTGGTTTCACTTTCTAAGCCATATTCAGGTCATCTCAAGTGCAATCTCACTAATTTGTTGCTTCAAGTATCCATACAGTTTCTTTCCATTTCTCTTTTCTTGTTTTTGTTGTTTTTTGTTGGTTCTAATGTTGCCATTGCTGTAACTGGTTACTGTAATTAGTCTTTCCTTTACTCTTATTAATGTATTCCTCGAGGAATTGATGCATCTTCGCAATGTTCAATGCGGCCGAGTCCTCTTTCTCCTTTTCTTCGACATTATTATTATTATTATTATTGCACTTTGTTGTTATTGAGGGTGTCTTCTTACACATGGAAAAGTTGAAGTGAATTTTCGTCAGTTAGGGAAATGGAACAGGAATGGTCAGCCATTTTTTTTGCAAACATGAAAGACATTCGAAGAGTGATTCATACAAAATGGAATCCAGCATTAGAAAACGAGGGTAGTGAGTTCAGAAGGAAAGGAAAGAGTTAATCGAAGGAATGAGCGAAGATAATGAAGCAAGGGGATCGTATTGAGGAAAACGGTTAAAGCAGTGACGATGTCACCAGTGCAAAGTGCAGGGTATAAAAAACGCAGTTACATTTTTGGGGTGATGGCGAAAGGGGATATATGGGTGTTGGGGTTGAAAGTGGTTGGGAGAAATAGAAGTAGGAAGTGAGGGGAGAAAGACAAAATAGAAAATTAAAAGAAAGAGGACATGAATGATAAAGTAAGAAAAGAAAAAAGAAAAAAATCGAAGAAAAAAGAAGAAAAAAAAAAAGAAAGAGTTGATAGGAGGTGAGGAGAAAAAGGAAGAAGAAAGAAAGAAAGAGTTGATAGGATGTGAGGAGAAAAAGGAAGAAGAAAGAAAGAAAAAAGAAAGAAAGAGTTGATAGGAGGTGAGGAGAAAAAGGAAGAAGGGAGAAAGAAAAAAGAAAGAAAGAGTTGATAGGAGGTGAGGAGAAAAAGGAAGAATAAAAAAGAAAAAAGAAAGAAAGAGTTGATAGGAGGTGAGGAGAAAAAGGAAGAAGAAAGAAAGAAAGAGTTGATAGGATGTGAGGAGAAAAAGGAAGAAGAAAGAAAGAAAAAAGAAAGAAAGAGTTGATAGGAGGTGAGGAGAAAAAGGAAGAAGGGAGAAAGAAAAAAGAAAGAAAGAGTTGATAGGAGGTGAGGAGAAAAAGGAAGAATAAAAAAGAAAAAAGAAAGAAAGAGTTGATAGGAGGTGAGGAGAAAAAGGAAGAATAAAAAAGAAAAAAGAAAGAAAGAGTTGATAGGAGGTGAGGAGAAAAAGGGAGAAAGAAAAAAGAAAGAAAGAAACTGATAGGAGGTGAGGAGAAAAAGGAAGAAGAAAGAAAGAAAGAGTTGATAGGATGTGAGGAGAAAAAGGAAGAAGAAAGAAAGAAAAAAGAAAGAAAGAGTTGATAGGCGGTGAGGAGAAAAAGGAAGAAGGGAGAAAGAAAAAAGAAAGAAAGAGTTGATAGGAGGTGAGGAGAAAAAGGAAGAATAAAAAAGAAAAAAGAAAGAAAGAGTTGATAGGAGGTGAGGAGAAAAAGGAAGAATAAAAAAGAAAAAAGAAAGAAAGAGTTGATAGGAGGTGAGGAGAAAAAGGGAGAAAGAAAAAAGAAAGAAAGAAACTGATAGGAGGTGAGGAGAAAAAGGAAGAAGGGAGAAAGAAAAAAGAAAGAAAGAGTTGATAGGAGGTGAGGAGAAAAAGGAAGAATAAAAAAGAAAAAAGAAAGAAAGAGTTGATAGGAGGTGAGGAGAAAAAGGAAGAATAAAAAAGAAAAAAGAAAGAAAGAGTTGATAGGAGGTGAGGAGAAAAAGGAAGAAGAAAGAAAGAAAAAAGAAAGAAGGAGTAAATGAGGAAGTAAACGCGAAAGAAGAAGGTCATGAAGAAGAAAGAACAAAGATACGACGAAGAAGGAAATTAAGAAAAAAGAAACAGAAGAAAATGATGATAAGATGAGAAAAAAGAGAAAGAAGAAAAAAAAGAAAGAAAAAAAGGATTTAGGAAAAGAGTCCGGAGAAGGAAAGATAGAAAGAAGGAAAGATGGAGAAATAAAATTAAGAATAAAGAAAGAAACAAACAAAAAAACAAAGAGAAAGAATTGAGAGAAAAAAACTGTGAAGAAGTAGAAAAAGAGGGAAGAGGCAAAAAATAAAAAGAATATCGTTTGTTCTCTTATATTAGTCGACGATCAACTTTTGATTACGAGATGATTCATTTATAAAATTCCCTTTTGAAGACAATAATTACTCTTTGCCGTTTTCAATTTTGTTTGAATTTCAACATTAACAAAAATATTATACGTGTATAAGTCGATGTCGAAATTTTCTGTTCTGCAGTCAGGATTGAACCTGGTGGACACATAGCGTAACAGTTATAGGCATTGGCTCCCTAAGCTTCTAAGGAGACAATCACCCGGAGGTTGCAGGTTCAATCCCGACTGCAGGCGAGCAACAATACAGGAATACTTAACACTTGTACCCGGTTATAGGGTAACAGAATCAGAACAGTCGACCCCCGTGGATTCAATAAAGGACGTAGTTCGGAGTTCTGTAAAGGTTCCAAAGTTCGACAAACACCTGAAGAAGGCCGGAGGACAGATCAGCCGAAACGTGGTGGAAATAACAATAAAGATGACGACAACAGTCCGAAAATTCTTAATGATAAAAATCCTGTAATATAGTTTTAAGCAATTAATAATAATAATTAGTAAACAATTATAATTTCAACAAACTATTCTTAATACAATTTACTGTTCTATGGTATCAAGTATTCCGATCAAATATAAATAATTTGCACACAGTATTATGCTTTCAAATATTCCTAACTTATAATAATTATTATTTTGTTTCAAGTAATTATTTCTATTTAATAATAATAATTTGTTTGTACACAGTTATATGATTTTAAGTAACTAATGATTATCCTAATTAAACAATTATACCTTCAAGTAATTGTTCTTTACAAAAATAATTTACTGTTATATGGTTGGTTGGTTGTTTGGGTTTTATGGCATATCAACCTTTGTAGGTCATTCAACGCCAAATTCTGTCTATATATACATACATATATATTCAACCAAAGATTTCAAAACGAATATTAAGGTAGGTAGAATTTTCTATTTGCAGGATTTCATTTGTTTGCACCAGATTAGCCAGTTTTAAGTTGTCATATTTTTGGATGCAACTCCGTCTCTCTCAAGAAGGACGGAATGTCATCTATTTTGACGTTCTCGAACAGATCGGTTAAGTTATTTACTTTGAAAAATCTCTTTCTGATAACAGCAAAAGTTCAGTTATATAGTATCAAGTATTCCTATCAAATACAAATAATTAAAGTTTTATGGTATCAAGTATTCCAAAAGAATAAGAATAACTTTTAAACATATTTTCCCTCAAGATGAGAACTAAACAGGTACTCACAGTCCGGGTCAAAGTGGAGCTGGGAGTAATTGCAGTGAAGGGGGAAGTCTATATTCCCCAAATTTCTAGAAATGG
The DNA here is from genome assembly GCA_963585895.1 of Sepioteuthis lessoniana. Lineage (NCBI taxonomy): Eukaryota > Metazoa > Mollusca > Cephalopoda > Myopsida > Loliginidae > Sepioteuthis > Sepioteuthis lessoniana. Next base: position 68,593,839 of record OY757938.1, on the reverse strand, counting down.
TGCCTCACTATCCGATGCAGTTTAGTGTCATACTTAAAACTCCCCTTTTTGGTGGGGCGTGGTCTTACCCCTCTGCAGACGCTTGAGTCGACATATTTAATGCTCTGGACGGAGAAAAATGTTTTGAATTATCACCGATTAAATATAAAATTATATTCTGATTATTACAGTCTCTTGTTTGGCATGATTAGATAAAATGAATACAATGAATGAGCAATGTATAGACGTGAAAACGATGGCAGTGGGGGTGGGTGGAGAAAGAAAAACAAGAAGGAAAGAAAAACTACTGATCAACTGTATTTCATTATATAATCATTTTATGAATATGAAAATACAAAAAAGAAAGTGACGGACCGATGCAAAAAAAGAGACAAAGAAGAAAAATAAGATCATCATAGATCGATTTTTTTATCATTTGGTAAAGTAAGTAAAGTTGTCTTCCTTTAGTCAAGGGCAACTAGAAGGCTCCCTTTTCAATAGCTACTACACCGAGGTGTATGCGAGGGCGCTACTCCTTTTCCCGGATTGCTCCACTTTACCCCTGATACGTAACTTATATTACTGAGTGTTAAACAAGGAGGTATCAAGTACCATTTTTAAAGTCTTTGGCATAACTCAACCTGGGATTGAACCCAGTTCTCTCGGACCATTAGCGAACACTCTACCCACTAGGTAGCTGGTTGATGTGCTTGATTATAAAATCGAATCATCGAATCTATTTAGATACACCATATATATATATATATATATATATATATATATATATTGTGTGTGTGTGTGTGTGTATGTGTGTGTGTGTGTGTTCGTAAACTGGTGACACTAAAGTCATAAAACATTTCGATTATATCAGCAATTATCATTTTGATTTTTATATACGTTTATTATTTTTATGCCGTTGATGATGAATTGAAAATCGCCCGACCAGCGATAAGAATTTGAAAGACCCCTATCGCTTATCTCTTGAAAGACTTGAGAAACCCCCATTGTGTCTCCGGGAGCTAGTTATCTCCCTTCCTTGATTTTCTTTATTAGCCAGGAAACGGGAGTAGCGAAGGGGGAACGAGAAAAAGAGGCAAGCATATCGAGTCGGTGTCATAACGACTTGCCGCTCCCTTTCCATTGGGACCCGTCCCCCCCCTCAAGGCTAACATGCTAATCACAAAATTCCAAACCCGGTCAGGACGGGCTACAGAAAATGTCTCCGTGTCTGAATCTCTGAAGCAGTGTCTAGCAAGCTGTCGGCTTGTGCATGTGTAATGTTGACGTCATTTTACTCGGGGGTGACGGGTGGGTTGGGTTGAAAAGCGGGGACTGGTTGTGGCGACGGGCGGGAGGCAACGGATTCCATGTTCCTGCTTTTTGCAAATATTTCGATGTGACGGTGGATACGATAAATAAACAATGATGATATGATTATTCTGAGTGTGAGCGAGTTGGATGGTTCAAGGGAACTGCTAAAAAACACAACCTCATTGATTTTGCTGCCAGCAAACCAATGATCTGAAGCATTCTCTGAATTTACTCGGAAGATTATCCTTATTTTTGTTGTTCATCTTCAAACATTTTAGTGAATGTGTTTTTAGGTTTGATGCAGGCTAAATCTGCTAATTCTAGGTAACTAATGTCGTGTACACACACACACACACACACACACGCACACACACACACACACACACGCACACTCATATATATATATATATATATATAGATATATACAAATATGTAAGTATGGATGTATATGTATATATATATGCGCTTGCATTCAGATGACTACCTTATGTATATACGCATACAGTTTTACTTAAAGTTAACATTTAACAGTTCTTAAACGCTTCGGGGAATATATATATATATATATATATATATATATATATATATATATGGTGGCTTGCTATATCTATAAATGAAGAGTGTTCAATATCAGTAATAGAATAAATCTAGATCTAAAAATATCATAAACGAGAAACTGGCTGTTACCAAGTGCTGTTGACTCTGTGATTACGCTATATATATATATATATATATGTGTGTGTGTGTGTGTGTGTGTGTGTGTTTGTCTGTGTGTGTGTGTGTATGTGTGTGTATGTTTGTGTGTGTTTATATATGTGTGCGTGTGTATGGATAGTATTGCCTATGAAGGAGTACAACACTACATTTTTTTTTATAAAAAAGTATTTTCTAAACCTAAAATACCAGGATTTCAGAATTACTAACTGAAAATTATACAATCAAAACGAGTATTATTAGGAATTATTTATTACCAAACTTTTCTGCAATGATGTATTGTAACCAAGAAATATGGTTTGTAAGTATAATTAGTGTATAGGGTCTTACGTACTTAATTTTGGACAGCTATATATTCATATTTTTGTTTACAAGGCTATAACACTGTAGAGTTTAGAAGTAAATAATACCTAATAATATCCATCTCGATTGTATAATGTTATGCTAAAAATAAGAAATCCCATTATCTCTGGTTTAGTGGATAATTAAGGTTTTATAAAAATATCAGAGGCAATCGCTGGAGTGTGTTTATACACACACACACACACATATATAGAGATAGGCAGCTTTTCTTCGTTAATGCAAATTTCATTAAACATAATAGACATTTTATGTCTACATATTTTCTTCTGGATTAGTTCGAATTCCCGTATTACTTTTACCGTATTCGGGGGGAATTGATTTATGCATTGTCCATAGTTGTATGTATCCCTAGTACTTTCAGCCCGACAACACAACAATATTAGAACATCAAAATAATAAACAAAAACTTCAGATTCTCGAAGCACTACATATTAGAAACATGCAACCAACACTTAATAGAATTAATTTGTAAACCAGCGCTAATGTACTTAAATGTCTTTAGCTACTGGCACTAATTATAGATTTACATTTAAAAGCAAACGCCATAATCTTCAACGGCAAAGACGCTTTTACACAGTAGTAATATGCTAAAACAAAAGTTACATCACTTTTGTAATAGATTCTCCCCTGATGATGGCCCAAAGTCGGACAGAAAGTACTAGGGATACATACAACTATGGACAATACATAAATCAATTCCCCCCGAATCCAATAAAAGTAATACGGGAATTCGAACGGATCCAAAATGTCTATTATGTTTAATGAAATTTGCATATATATATATATATATATATATATATATATATATATATAAACACACACACACATAAACACACACACACACACACACACACACACATATATATATATATATATATATAAACTCACTTCATATATATATATATATATATATATATATATATATATATATATATAAACACACTCCGGCTATTGCCTCTGATATTCTTATAAAACCTTAACTATCCACTAAGGCAGCGACAACGGGATTTGATATATATATATATATATATATATATATATTACAAACATTTCTAATCACATATCACACCGAATATATTCTTTTGTATTTCCCCCTTAAAAATTAATTGTTATATTGAATATAAAAGCCATTGGATGATATGCCTAAAAACTTACCCTAGGTTTTTAACCGATCGCTTTCGACAATTCGTTTAAACGTTTTCAAGATCCAGATTTGAAGATATCTTCCTTATAATTCCTTTTCCATTCCCCTAAAAAAAATTAAGAAGCTTATTTCCTCCCCTTCCCTTTATTCACCGAGGGTTTGATGACTCATCGTGATTGACTGCTCTCTGTCGATGTTAGCTGAAGGTTTTACTTGGAAACAGACTGTAGTGACATTACGTTGTGGGCAAAAAGTCCTGTTACCTCACAAGCGACTCTTGTGGGCTTTTGCCCCCAGACTAAAGTCAAAACCCGTCATTCGTCATTCCTGTCTATGTGACAAAAAAATGTGACCCCCACCCTGGTTTTTATTTTTATATCTTTCTATTTTTGATTGGATGTTAATCACTAGAAATGTTCAAGACGGCTCGAATAATTCGTTATTGAAGTCATTAGAAAAAGAAAGAGAAATTATACAGCTTTTTTTTTTTTTGTTTTTTTTTTTTGATATGGTAGCCCAAAAGGGCCCAGAAAAGTCTAAAGTCTCATCCCTCTCACATCTCGTCTCTCAGTTTCTGCCTTTCATTTGCAACTCTTAATTATTTGGAAAAAATATTCTAAAATTAAATCCTTCACACACACACACACACACACACACACACACACACACACACACACACACACACACACACACACACAGAGTAATTTCACGCACATATGAATTCTTTCATATGCATAAAAACACAATTACATAAAATGTGCGTCGGCAGCAACTCTTTTATTGATACATGTTTGTTTAAAGACAACAAAAACAATATATTTTTTTAGTTTTGAACGTAGGTCAGAGATTGTTGTATGTAAATGCTTTTTAACTAGAAGTTTTTGTTATCCTGGTAAAAAATCATAATAGAAAAAAGATGATAGTTTCTTAAAATTCAATTTCTAAATTAATGTTTTATGATAACGGGATAATGTAACGGTTATTATCGTAGAAAGTGGACGCGGCTAGCCGAGTTCAAATCCTTGGTCAATTCACGTAGCGCTAATGTCTTTGGGAAAGGTATGAATCGAACTGTTCTCCTTCCACTTATGGGTAAATAGTAGGGCAGACTGGGCTCTTTAATCTTGGCAGGAAAAACAGTCAGGGAGGAAAAATTCTGAATTCAAACGAATTGAAGACCTGGTGAGGGATGGGCTCCGGCACGCTATTCCTACCCAAGAGACACTATATGAGTAGGGCTCACATGACTGAATCATATTACTGAGCCAGTGAAAATGTAAGAAATATAGAGATAGATCGATGTATATATATATATATATATATATATATATATATACATATATATATATATAGAGAGAGAGAGAGAATGTGTATGAGAGAGAGAGAGAGTGTGTGTGTATATGTGTGTGAGAGTGAGCGTGTGAGTGTAAGTGTGTGGGATAGATAGATAGATAGATAGATAGATAGATAGATAGGGAGAGATAGCATTCACTAGGCTGAGCGCAAAGTAAAAAGAAAAAATGGACACTCAGTGAAAAATAAGCGAACGAACCATGACCCAATATATTGGCTTGTTAACCTTTACACGACGAGAGTCGCGCAAATTCCATCCTCAAATTTGTTGAATACATTCAAGAATTTCCATTGGCTTTATTTATATTTACCAACCCCTCTGCTCGGGCAGGACATGACGCAAGGTCAATTTTTAAGCGGAGGTTTGAATTCAGAGTTTCCTTCTTCTAGACTAGTTGCCTCACCAAGGCTGAAGAACCCAGTCAGCCCTACTATTTACTAATAGCTGGAGGAAAAATGATTGGATTCATACCTTTCCGAAGGGTATTAGTGCAATGTGATATGCAATCAGTCTCGTCCATGATTTGAACTCGTGTTGCTGTGTCCATTTCCTACGACGATAACTATTACACCACATTCAAGAATTTCTATTGGCTTTATTGGAGATCATATTCATCTATATTGGTTCTTTAATTTAATCTAAAGAGTTTCAATTACTTAAAACCTATTCCCTTTTAAGCGTTATCATGTTCTAATATGTAGATATTATTGAAAAGGATTTGCTATATACTTGTGGGAAAGATGCCAGAATTTAATCGTCCGTGTTCGTCATTTTGAACATGAATCGCTAATTGGCTGGACAAGTGACAAGTTAATCTAAACGATAAGGTGATGCTTGGATGATCTGCATACGAATTAGACGTATATTCAACATGGGAATATATATATATATATATATATATATATATTCCCATGTTGAAATACATATATATATATATATATATATATGTGTGTGTGTGTGTGTGTGTGTGTGTTTATGCGTGGGTGAGCGTGTGTATTATTGGGTCTAGACAAGGGATATTTTATTTAACTTTTCTAACTTTTGTACAGAGCGTATACATTTTTGGATTCCTCGTTTGTAAATAATGTACAATTACTTAGGATCGAGAACATTCAGTCATACTTGCAGGCATTATGAAAACAGAAGACCTACTATATATACATATATATATATAAATAGTCAGATGATCTCATTATAGAGAAACAGTCAGTAACCAGGCGCCGTTAATTTTGTGTAACGCTATCTAAACCGAGATATGCTCTATCACCGATATTGAGGAATTTATTGAGATATCGCAACGTATATATATATATATATATAAATGAATCCGATCACTCCTGATTAGGTCGCCCGGGGAAGGGAATATGATATTGAAAGACCTGAAATTCCGAAGGATCCAAGGGACATTACATTTGTGATGACGCCTCATTGCACACCGAAAAAAAAATATATCGTCCATGAAAATGTATACCCCTAACAATCGCTTATAAAGTGTTATTTCTCTCATAAACCAAATAGACATTATGTAATCAAAACGGATATTGTAAGGTATTACTTATTATTCATATTTAAAATTTAATAGGAGACTTGCGTACACGTTATTTTTCATGAAAATTTCACGAAGAAAAAAAAAAGCCGAACGTTTATTATTATTATTATTGTTTACTCCTTTAGAGTTTTTCACATTAGCATTAGCTGATGGTCTTTCACTGGAGTTTGAGTGACAGCAAGTCTCCTCAAGTCTCCAGGACTCGTCTCAGGATTCTGGCCGTTCTCAGCAATGCTGTCATTTGGATAGTATCTACCCGTCCGCCAACTTCCAAGTCCTCCAGGCCTTTTGATAATCCTTTAGTTATTGTGCCAAAAGCACCAATCACAATTGGCACAATCGTCACCGTCATGTTCCACGGCTTTTTCAATTCTCTAGCAAGGTCGAGGTACTTATCCTTCTTTTCACATTTTTCAGTTTTATTCTGTGGTCAGCTGGGACAGCAAAGTCGACAATTTTGCAAATTCTCTTTTTTTTGTTAATCATTATTAGGTCTGGTCTTCTGGCCGATATTAGGTGATCCGTGTGTATGTCAAAGTCCCATAGGAGTTTATGTGTGTCATTTTCTAGGACAGGTTGTTGGGTTGTGCATATACCATTTGTTAGTTTGGTCAAATTTAAATTTCTTGCACATTTCCCAGTGGATCACCTTGCCGACCAAATCGTGTCTCGCCTTATACCCCCTCTGTGCTAATTTGTTGCATTCGCTTATGTGATTGATCGTTTCGTCTCTGTCACCGCATAGTCTACATTTGCTATTTTGTTGAGTCTTGTCTATTCTTGCTTTGTTATGATTGGTTCTTATGGCATTGTTCTATGCTCCTATTAGGTGGGATTCTGTTTCTCTTTTAAGGTTATCTTTTCTTAGCCAGGTCCAGGTATTATTATTATTATTATTATTATCCCTTGTGAGTTTTTCTCACTAGCATTAGTTGATAGTCTTTCACTGAAGTCTGAATGACAGTAAGTCTCCTCAGGTTTCCAGGACTCTTCTCCGAGTTTTGGCTGATCTCTCTAATGCTGTAGTCTGGATGGTCTCGGCTCGCTCTCCGATTTACAACTCTTTCAGTCCTCTTTCCTAGCTTTTAGTGACTGTTGTAAGTGTACAAATTACAACTGGTATCACCGCCACCCTTACGTTTCTTTCCTTTTGTTAGTACTCTGGCAAGGGCAAAGTACTTATCTCTCTATTTATTTTTTTTGATTTTCACTGGGTAAGTTTTTTTCTTTTGGTAATTATCAAATTGTCATGAAGTCTGATATTCTGGCCTGGATTAGTTAATCTATTTGTATTTCAAAATTCCAACGAATTTTTATGCGTTCCTCTCACTTGGACGAATTCAGCTTTATGCACATACCATTTGGTAGTATTGGTCAAATTTCAATTATTATTATTATTATTATTATTATTACTCTTTGTGAGTTTTTCGCACTAGCGTTAGCTGAGGGTCTTTCACTAATGTTTGAGTGACAGCAAGTTTCATTAAGTCTCCAGGACTCTTTTCAATATTCTGGCCGACCTAAGCAATGGTCTAGTTTGGATGGTTTCGGCTTGTCTTCTGATTTCCAACTCTTTACTCCCCCACTTAACAAGCCTTTAGGAATCGTTCCAAGTGCATCAATTATAATTGGTATCACTGTCACCCTCATGTTCCATAGCTTTTTAGTTCTCTGGCAAGGTCTAAGTAATTGTCTCTTCTTTGATTTTCACCCTTGTTGTTGTTGTTGTTGTTCACTCATTTGAGAGTTTTTTAAACCAGCGTTAGCTGATGATTTTCCACTAGAGTCTGAGTGACACCAAGTCTCCTCAAGTCTCCAGGACTCTTCTCAGTATTCAGGCTGATCTCAACAATACTGTACTTTGGATGGTCTCCACCCATCCTCTTTTTTTTCCAAATCCTCCTGTCCCTGTACCAATCCTTTGGTGACCGTACCGAGAGTACTGAGTACAACTGGTATCACAATCTTTGTCATGTTCCATAGTTTCAGTTCTCTGACAAGATTTATTATTATTATTATTATTATTATTATTATTATTATTATTATTATTATTATTATTTATTCATTAGAGTTTTTCACATCAGCGTTAGCTGATGGTCTTTAGCTGGAGTTTGAGTTACAGCAAGTATCTGGGACTCTTCTCAGTATTCTGGTCGTTCTCAATAAGGCTGTAGTTTGGATGGTCCCCACTCGTCCGCCAACTTTCAAGTCCTCCAGTCCCTTTAATAATCCTTTAGTTATTGTACCAAAAGCACCACTCACAATTCGTATAATGGTCACCTTCATGTTCCATAGTTTTTTCAATTCTCTAGCAAGGTCCAGGTACTTTTTCTTCTTTTCACATTCTTTCAGTTTTATTCTGTAATCAGCCGGGACAGCAAAGTCGACAATTTTACAAATTCTCTTTTTTTGTTGATTATTATTAGGTCTGGTCTTCTGGTTGAGATTAGGTGATTCGTCTGTATGTCAAAGTCCTTTTTTTTTTTTTTCATCATCATACAACGTGTGAAAGCACGTGCTATACCATATCCTCATCAGCCGCCATCCAGGGGTGATAACACAGTTTCGGTAGCTCAAGGCGGTACTGCCACCCCTGGCGCTACCAAGCAGCTTTTGCCACCGGACAGGGTATTAAGAGAATCATATATATATATATATATATATACACACCAGATCCATTAAATGCAGAGACTACATTGGACGTTAATCTTCATTTTCTGAGTGCAGTTTGTGATTTAAAAAACGCGTTTACTTTCGGCGGTTGATGTTATTACGCGTTTACAGTAACCGTTTCTTACGTAATCACACGGGAAAGGTGATTCCTCGTATATTACCTTCATGCTGAAAACTTTCTCGCTTTCGACCAAATCCAACTTGATGCATATCGCGCCGTGTTCTGAAGACGATTCGAGGCAACTTTCAAACTGCGGCCAGTGATTCCTATTTTTGAAAGAAACGAAATGACTGAGTGTCCTATAAAACCACGACAACCAACCTCTATAGGAATCACATGGCATATCCAACCCTTTTCCACGCAGTCGGCACGCAGTGACTCGTAGCGGTTTTTCTTCCGCTCGTGTGCTTCCTCCCGGTTTTCTTCCCAAGGGACAGTCAATTCTATGAGGAGGACACCTTTCTTCTTCTATAGGAGTTTATGTGTGTCATTTTCTCGAATTACTGCTGGGTTGTGCATTTACCATTTGTTCGTATAGTCAAATTTAAATTATTATTATTATTATTATTATTATTATTATTATTATTATTATTATTATTATTATTATTATCTTTCTTGGTGTGAATGGCCCAAGAGAATTGTTTCTATTTTCACAGTGTTTTGCGTTAAAATAGTCTGTAAAATAACCTCCAACGAAAACCAATAAAACTATATTTCTATGATGGAACAAGTTAGGCTATTTCGTAATCGAAGGCGGATATAAACTGGAGCAGAGAAGGTCGAGATCTGTTGACAATAAACGAATACATAAGTAAATAAAGAATTAAAATACAGTCTGGAGATTTTGCGGAAGGAAATTGAAAAATATTTCAAAAATAAAGTTTGCATATCAAATTTCGACACAGTTTGAAATCTCATCTATTAAACATATTCACCTACGTAAAACGTTAATATGTAAGGGTTAGAGAAAATAATATATATATATATATATATATATATATATATATATATATATATATATATAGAGAGAGAGAGAGAGAGAGAGAAAAAGAAAGCAAGAGATGTCATGCAACACCCACTATACATACACACTACACATACACACACGCACGCACGCACGCACGCACACACACACACACACACACACACATTTATATATATAGAGAGAGAGAGAGAGAAAGAGAGAGAGAAGGCGAGTGAGTGCATGCAATACCCCCCCCATAAATACACACCACACGCCATACACAAATATATATATATATATATATATATATATATATATTGTATAGATATATAGATAGATAGCGAGAGAGAGAGAGAGAGAGAGAAAGAGCGTGAGAGAACACCCCCCATATATATATATATATATATATATATAATCTAGTCGTTCTTAGAATATCTTCCGAACACAAAATCACATCAGGAAAGATTTGCCTGGGTCTATACAGAAATAAGAAACGAATAGTTGAAGCTTGATGATATGACTGGTCTTCATTGGCCAATAGTGATATAAGCAATCAATATACGTTAACTGTAAGAAACATGTTTGATACTCTTCAGTAGACATCTCAAAGACATATTCCGAGTGACGAATCTGAAAACCTTGTCGCAGTCCAGCACATTAGCCATTTTTCGCCAAAGGGATCCCTCTCTTTTCTTATTTACCTTACATGTTTCTTTGCTCATACTTATATATATTTTTTAAAATATTTCTGTTTTCTGATTACTTTTTTTTTCGGGCCAGAATTTTCTGTTAGCGTATCTGCAGAACTTTCATTGTATGTTCATTTATCAGTGATATTCCCGAAGGAGGGGAGAAAGTTCCATAATAATTACGTAAGAAATTCCAAAAAACAAAAAAGTGTAGATGAGTTAGTGGTTAGATTTCAATAATATTCCCACAAGATGAAGATTAAAATCCCTTAGGGGGAAGTAATAATTCTGTCAGTCCACAGATTTCCAGGACGTTATCATCAACTCCAAATAAAATGAAAACAAAGGACAGATAACTCGTGTATAGATATCGCAGAAATGACGGAAATTCAGAGAACGATTTATTATTGGATTGATGTACTTGATAGAATTGACATCGTCTAATTCCATAAAAACTCAATTTCACAAATTCTGTGAATAGAATAAGTTCTGCTATATGGAAAAGGAATATGTATTTAACCAACCTTTCCGCCACAAACAGAATGTGGCACAAGGTCAATTTTTAAACGGAGTAAAGCTATTTTGAATACATAGTTTTCCTTCTCCTTGAGTGGTTGCTTAACCAAGGCTAAAAACCACAGTCCACTCAATTATTCTCCCATAGCTCGGGAGTAGAGATGGGTTCATGCCTTTCCCAAGGGCACTAACTCGAATTGAAATGCAAACAGCCTTATCCAAGGTAGAACTGAAAGAAATCACTTTAAAGAGATAGCATGTAAGTCTTTATTTTAGAATCCCCACCCCTCACCGGGGTTTGAGCACTTTCACGAAAGAATTACGGTTGCCCCTTGTGTAATGCAAAGCTCTTCTAATGAATTTGAGACCTCGGTAGCCGTTAAAGTGATTATGTAAACATAAGAAAAAATGATACCTATTCGTTGAAATGCGTTCATCTTCTGCTGAGAATGTTGATGGGTGTACGATGAGTATATCCGACTGGCGTAAAGTCAGCTGGGTTTCGATCCAAGCTTGAAGCAGCTTGAGTGTCTAATCATACTGATTAGTTGTGATACAACGAAAGAGTCTGTCTGTAGATGATTATATATATATTAGATATACATATTTAATTCATGGAATATAGACTGCGACCCTGGGTTTCAAGGAGCTTTTTGCAAAACAACAATCATCAATATATATATATATATATGAGAAGAATGTTCTATCCCGGTGTTTTCATGATATTTCCAGGTACATAGAACATGCTGGGTATTTCGAGTTTTTTTTAAAATGGGTATTTTTGAGGTGTGTTACCTTAAAACCTAGTTACGAAAATTAAAACTTTTCCTTCCAAAAAGTCAGAACATTTCCGGAAACCATCGGGGTATTTTGTCTTAAATTAATATATACCTGACCTGGAAAATCTATTTTGAAGATTGAACTAAGATTTCGCTGATAGATTTGTCCGCAGAAATTATTCTATCAAATTTTTGATAAAACTGTCAAATTTAAAACAAGGTAACTTTTCAACGAAAGCGATAGAAAGAAATAAAAAAAAAAAACACGTCTGTTTGTCTTTAAATGCAAGTGTATACACTAACAATCTTTCAATGTATCTAATGTCTGCTCCTAATTCTCTGTGAAGTGTTTTTTAACAGCACAGTCGGGTTACCATGACAGTATAGCAAAGTATCTAGTACAAGTACCGAAAATATACAATAAAAAATGGAGGAAAATATTTTAGACTCAGACTCGATCAATAGAGGATAAAATATGAAAAATGAGAATATTAATTATTCTTATTATTTTAGTCATTTCTTTTGACTTTTTAGAAATTAACCTTAATAAACAAAAAGAAAATAAAATGGAAATAATTTCTTTTTCTTTTGCATAAGTTGTCACCCTTTTAGCAATGCAAAATTGACATATCACTCGCTTTGGTATTGATTTCTTTTTGAAAAAGTGAAGGACAAAACAGATAATTTTCGTGTTATACGTAAAATCTAAAAAAAAATTTCCGTGATGGGATACCACAAAAGTAATCATAACTTATCTTCCAGGAGCTGAATTAAGAGAAAACCAATTTTAATTTCAATTTCATCGACAGGCAAATTTAAGGTTACCTTATCATGAAAAGTTTTATGCTAAAATACCCAGTTGTTCCAATAATTTGCTTACACACACACACACACACACACACACACACACACAAATACACTCACGCACACACACACACACACACACACACAAATACACACACGCACACACACACATATATATATATATATATATATATATATATATATCATTTATATAAATTAAGCCCAAGATTAGAATTATATGGAATAATTCATGTATAGAATATATGATAAATTTCAATATATTCCAACACACATACAGAGCCATTATATCATTAATATCATGCAAAAATCAACAGATATTATGCCATTATAAACTTATTTCAACAATAGTTTAGTTCGAATTGCTTCATCAGATGGCGAACAATTTTAATGGAGAAATACATAGATACAAACATTAAATTTCTTTCCCCGAAATATCTGGATTTCTCCATTAAAATTGTTCGCCATCTGATGAGACAATTCTTATTAAACGAATTGTTGAGAGAAATTTATAATGGCATAATATCTGTTGAATTTTCCTTGATATATATATATATATATATATATATATAATACCCAGTCAGCATCCAAAGAGAGTTGGTGTGGATTATTCTTTTATAGAATATATGAGCAATATCCGCCGAAATACACTTATAATGACAGCTTACCTAGGTTTGAGTTTCCACCCGATTACACTATACATATATATATATAGTTTTTATCTAAATATAAAGTTGGGGGTGTCCTTGTGGCGAAGTAACTAAAATGGTGAACTGTGACATTGTGGTTAGCGAATTCGAACTCCAATCTCGGAATTACATACAATTTCAGTCTAATACCCTTGAGGAAGGGATGAACTGTCTTATCTCCCAGCCAAAGGTTAGATATTAACATTACTGTTCTGTTACAAGGATGGCTTTGGCGTTAAATAACCCACGACGGTTGACATGCCACTAAACAAAGAAACCAAATCGAAGTATAAAATCAAACTTTAAATAAATTGTAAGTTTGCCTTTTAGAGACGCTGAAAATCTTGTAAGAAATTTCACATGGTCATTGTTGATATGAAGTTATCTTTATAATTCTACTTATGTTTCGTCCGTTTGTTGGTTCACACCTTACTTTCATTGACATATCCTCCCCGTAGCCAAGTGGGATATTCTTTTATCCTCTTCCTTAATCACTTGGGATATTCTGCTTCACAGATGTTGCGTCTTCGGAACAAATTCCGTGTTGTATATACACTTCCTTTAAATTTCGAAATTCAACCGCAAAAGGTAATGACTGGATCATTTTTTCTTTCGCAATTGTTGGCTTAGTCCATGGCCTCTCAAGAAAAATGGTTTCGAATTGTTTGAGAAAGGATGCGCTGATACAGAGCAAAGTTTAGACAAGAACAGCAAAAGGAAAAAAAAAAAAAAAAAACTAGAGAGAGAAAGCAGACGACACCGACAGAGATGTGAGGAAATGAATAACAGAGGAATATTGTATGAGAAAAACCGCGGTTTACACAACGAAGAAAGATAAGATACCATGTAATGCGAGATATATCATTTCTATTTAGAGTATGATAGACTAAGGCAACAAGAAAGGGGAGATAATAAGCACGAGAGAGAACAAACAGATTATCTCGAGCGGCAGAGAGAAGCACATTGATAGAATAGAAAGCTAATTTTTTTCGTCCAGTGGAATTTCCACGGGTCTTACTAGTTATTATAATTATTATCATTATTATTGATTTTAGACAAAGCAGTGACTATGCTAATAATATAATTTTATTAGTATTGTTTAAAAACTGAGGCTTCTGACTAATTACTTCACTATAGTACACGTGAATAACTAGTCAATTTTCCGACAGATTCTGCTTATCATTTTTTTAAGACGACGGTCGGTGTTGATGCTTCTTTCCGTTCAGAATGAATGCTGGGAATGAAATAGAGCAGAAAATCAATAAAAATTTTCTAAAATGAGATACTCGAACTGAATTTAACCTGATGACAAAATAAATAAAAGTAGATAAAAAGGTGCAATTAAAGAGTGTCAATTCGTTTTTTTTAACTTGGTCACAGCGACCTAGGATCCAATTTAGACGAAAAATGAGAAAAACAGCACCCTAATTAAGTAAGCACCCTACATACTTACCCTACATCAGAGAAAGGGCGTTTGTTTTTTTTTTAAATGTAAAGGGGAGAAACCTGCTACCATTCTTAAAAATTCAAATCTAAGGAACGCTGGATAAATCAGGAATAGCAGAACACGCATAAAGAGAAAGAGAAAACACATTTGCACACGTTTTCTAAAATTCTTCTGTATTCTTCGTTATTCCAATGACGTCGTTTAATTGTCTAATCAATTGATGGACATTTTTAATCGTTATTTTCATTAGATATTTAATAATCTTATATTTATTGTTTATTTGCTGCTTCTGATTTGGATCAGAGTGTACCTGTACCTGTACCCTCTGTGTAGAATGAAAATTCATTTTAGTCAAGTTTCAGCGTGTCATATCTGAGCTCTCAGTCTTGGATGAAAATTCTGCTGCTCGGTACTCTTGTATAAGATCAAAGGGTAGTATCTGTGCATTCGGCCAAAGATCAAAGTGTGGACTTTGTGCACCTCCACCGAGAATTAGAGAGTAGGTTGTATTTACCTAACTCTTCCATGCATATAATCTTCCATTTTGATGCAACCGTGGAGGTACTGGCATAAAGTTGGAATCCCCAGTCCTGCCACGTCTTGCTCGAAGACAAGAAAGCGAAGTTATGTCCAACCCGAAAACCAGAATAAGAGCAAGAGGGAAGAGATACTACACTCCTATTCCAATCGGAAGGCCGAAAAGTGTAGGCCTGATCCATGACAGTTAAAAATAGAAAAACAAAATAATCAGAAAAAGTTACGCGCTTATTTACGTAGGTAAATTTGATGAGATATTTAATCGTTTTCCCTCTAAATATTCAAATAAATTTATTTAATTTACTGTTTATTTATTATTTTCATTTTATTGAATAACATCCAGTTATTGAATTTGATTGTACTGTCAAGAGGTTGTTGCGACTTTTCATACGAATCTGACGTTGTTATCTCGTCAGTTTATTCCAATTTAACATCATTGAATTGACACATTATCAACCACTCGTGCAGTCTTCATACGGGAAATTTCACTTCCAATTCCACGCTCAATGTCTTGATATCGTCATTCAGTCAGTAAATTGAAATTTTACATCTGTAAATTGATATTACGTTCCTGGGTTTGTTGTGAATACAAGAAAGAGGCGCATGTCGAGACTGCATTTTTATCTGGCATTCCCACAATGTGACAGAAAACCAACAAAGACTACTGGGGAAATCATATATATATATATATATAAAATGAATTTTTCTATATTCTTAAAAGAAGAGTAATCAATATCGGTGATCGAGAATTCATAGATCTATGTTAGAATAACGTAATCATACCGGTGGAACAATCCAGCGAATATAGTAGCGCCCACCCTACACCTCGGTGTGGGAGCGATTGAAAAGGGAGTATTCGAGTCACCATCGACTCAGGTCGCCAACTTTACTTTATATAAGTATCAACACGGAAGACAAAAAAAAAAAAAAGAAAAGAAAAGAAATCGCCAATCAAATCCCACACCGGTTGTTGAGCATCAGTTTTCCGCCTATACGATCATTAGACCAAGTTGACTCTGTCTATGCTATCCCAGCTGATATATATATATATATATATATATCTTCAAAAATATATGTTAGAATATTGGCACTCACGATACACAATGTATGGTATCTACCTAACCTCTCCACCATGGGTTAGACGTATCACAAGTTTAATTTTTATGTGGAGCAAGCAGATTTAGATCCAGAGTTTTCTTTTTCCTAGATTGATTGATTAACCAAGGCTAAAAAAAACGACATACCCTCTTATTTACCCATAGATAGTGAGACACAAAGAACTTTGTCCAGGTTTTGAACTCTGGCCGTCGGTTTCCGTTAAAAGCGATAACTGTTGCGCTAAGCACCCCTCCTAGGATGCCTACGATTGACAGTTTGAACATTTATCTAAAAAAAATTTGACATTTACTCTCGAGATACGAAATGCTGTAGAGATAGGTAAAAGTTTATTATTAAGGCTTTCGGCGGCACCAGTTGTTCGATTTTAGTCAGAAAGCAGGAAACTATAGTTTTCTCGCACGGCTCTACTCAACTATTTCCCGTTTTAAAATGGACTCCTATGTAAGCCGCAGTAATAAACTTCAAATGTTTCTCTGCAAAATTGTAGATATGTAAATACAGAAAGAAATGTGTATTAAGATATGTTTCTGTATATGTGTAATATTATTGAAAACACACACACGTACATATGTAATATGTTTTTCTATCTTTGAACATATATATATATATATATATATATATTACTTCTTTCCTGTTTGGTTAATTGTAATTTCCTGATATTATGGGTGCTCTCTTTGAGTAATCCTCCTCCCTTCTCTCTTTCTAAAAAAAAAAAAAATAGAAAGAAAGAAAATCAATGGATGATGCATGACTAAAACGTTGAACAAATAAAAATCAATCTTCTTCGATGGATTTGCAATTCGTCGAAAGGCTATGTACAGATCGAGGAAATTAGTGCAAAACAATAATAAAGATAGAAACTCAAATTAAACACGCAATATATAAATGCTAAGCCGAGTCTGACACAAGGCAAAAAACAGAAATAATGTGCTATTTTTAGGACTCCATTTCTTTAATTGGAAGGAAAAAATATGCTATAAAGTTGGATATATATATATATATATATATATATATATATATATATATCATCACGTCATGCTGCCAGTACGGATTTACTTGATTCTCTCTCACCATTCGTCCCTATCATCAATTGCTTCAAGCAGGTCTTCTAGACAACATCATGTGTCCTTACAGAGCTGTTGAAGGTCAGTTTTTGTTGGTCGGCCAACACTGTCACGTCTGTGTGAAAGGGTCCATCGGAAAAAGTCTCTTATAAGTTCGTTCTTGCTATATATATATATATATATATATATATATATATATATACGAAAGTCATTCAATACATTAAGGGAAATCTTTGAAAAAAAAGCAAAATATATTTTTTTAGCTTTTTTTCATAAATGTAAACTTTGCATTGTTTTGAACTGTTTTAAAACAAAAATTACTTTAACCTTACAAAAATATTTGTTTTGAAGCTAATCAAAATGGCTGTAACGGAGGTCTTTCATTAAATCTTTGGTGACTGAGAAGTGTAAAACATGAGAGAAAAAAAGAAGTGTTTGCAAATGGGATAAACAAGAGTCTGAGTAAAAAAGACAAACCATGGAGCAGAAACACTCTGACTCTCCAGTAAAGAAAATCTTACGGGCGCAGCAGTCAGTAAAGAAGGTCATATTGACAGTTCTTTCGTTATATGAAAGGACCCATTACTATTCAATTCCTTGAAAAAAGTGCAATTGTAAACAATGTTTCCAACTGCCAACTCCTTCAGCAACAACACCGGACATTGGCATAATGGTTAGAGTGTTCGCCAATGGCCCGGGAGACCTGGGTTCAATCCCAGGTCGAGTCATACCAAAGACTTTAAAAATGGTACTTGATACCTCCTTGCTTAACACTCAGCATTATAAGGTATGGATCAAGGGTAAAGTGGAGAAATCCAGGGAAAGGAGTAGCGCCCTCCCCTACACTTTCGTGTAGTAGCAATCGAAAAGGGAGCCTTCGGGTCACCCTCGATTAAGGTCGCCAACTTTACTTACTTTTACTTATTAAATGACCTAATATATATATATATATATATTGTCATCCACAGATAGATTGTTTCCTTACGTCATAGTGAGGCTAGACACGTAAGACGCTTCTAATCTGATGATCGAATTGGTGATAAACTGATAGTCACCAAGTACCGTTAATTCTGTGTCTCCCCTACCTAACATCTATCTAAATATGTATCTATGTGTTTGAGTGTGTATGTGTATCTGTGTGTGTGTGTGTGGGGGGAAGTTACTCAACTAATGAGCAATTAAACTGAATTACTACTTCATTGTAAAACCATTCATCCATTTTGAACGTGTCTGATGATCGCGAAGGCAAGAAACGATATTCACAAAGTGCCGTTGACTCTGTGTCTACGCTATCCTAATTTACATCCATACACACTTCCACACATACTCAGTGTTCTGATTTAGGGGTCAGTTGGAAGTTCATGGTAGAATTCCTCGTTATTTAGTTCATCGACACTCCATCTAAATGTTGTTTCGCTTTTATCAGCTTCTGATATGATCATACCTCTTTTGCTTGTTCGTTCCATTTGATCTCCACGTTGCTTTTTTTTCATTACATTGTCGTTTGGTTAAGAGCATTTTTAAAAAATGATTTTAAATGTTTTCTTTCACTTGCCCTTTCGAATGTTTGGAACGTTGTATCTGTTCTCTCGTCGTTAAATGAGTTGTTTCCTTCTTTGAGGGAGTCTAAAATAGTTGGTTCGTGATAGGATAGTCCAAAATTGGCTTTCAGTCGTATTCCTCTGAAAAAAGATTTCCGATTAATTTCCAATGTGTTGTTTTTAAAATACAGGTGACGAAGACAAAAATTGAGGCTTTTGTTTTGTTGTTCAAGTGCATTTATACTACATTTGATCTACTGAAATTTATTACTTGCCTATGTGGGTCATTTTTGAATTTTCGAGTCTTTCGAAGTTGCTTCGCAAAATTTCAAAAGCTTCTAGTGCTGTGCTTAATTTGTGTATGTGTGTATATATGCCTATGTGTGAACGAGGTTATACTTTAATACTCGCGAAATGTGACCATAAAGAAGAATTACTTACTTAATACCTAGTTTCCACAGTTTTCTTTGAAATAAGCCACTTTTGGGTCTTCGTCCAAAGAACGTAATACTCAAAAATGGTTGCTGGAAAAGTCTGTATGACTTGCGATTCGCGTTTGCAATTTGAATTCACTACACTTTTGAGAATATATATATATATATATATATATATATATATATATATATAATATATATATATATATATATAAATATATATACGAGGTGCATTCGAAAAGTTTTCAGGCTTTTTTCGTATGGGCACTTTTATTGATTGTACACACATGAAACTCTAGTCCTCTTCCAAGTAATCTCCTCCGGCTGCAATGCACTTGTTGTATCGTTCCAACAACTTCTTCAAAGCCCCATGGAAGTCCTCTTGTGTGAGTGTGTCAATGACCTTCGTCACAGCCTCTTTCATCTCCTCAATTGTCTCATAACGACAACCTCTGAGATTAGGGAATAACCAAAAGTCACAGGGAGCAAGATCTCGACTATAGGGAGGGCGAGGAACTGTCTTGATGCCCAACTTGGTCAAATAGTCTGTGACAAGGATGGAGTTGTGGACTGGTTCATTGTCCTGCAGGAAATGCCACTGACCTGATTTGAAGAGTGCTGGCCTCTTCCGACGGAACCTCTTCCTGAACTCCCCTAAAACCTCAACGTAGTAACCCTAACCCTTAGCCTTTGGCCAATCAACTCTGGTGTATTGACTTCCTTACTCCTCCCACAACTCTCATCATCCCTCAGAGACTCCCTGCCTTCCTTGAATATCTTAAGCCACTCAAAAACTGATGCTCGATTCATGCAAGATGGTCGAAAAGCAGTCTGATGCATTCCATACGTTTCTGTGGCCTTTTTGCAAGTTTAAAACAGAATTTTATTGCATATCGTTCTTCTAAAGTGTCCTCACGTCAAGATTGCATTTTTGAAATTCACCGGCTGTGACAATCAGGCTTCAGTAGGGCGTATTCCAATTCCTGCTGAAGCTGTTCATTTGAAGCTGAAATCATAAAAATTTGTCAGTCATCTCATAAGATGTATAGCAATAACATACTGAATTTTCAAGAGTCTACCAAAATTTTAAATGCCTATACGAAAAAAGTCTGGAAACTTATCGTATGCACCCCGTATATATATATATATATATATATATATATATATAGCCAAATCCTCAGCGCGAGTATGATATGACAAAAGGTCAATTCTTAAGGGGTGATTAACAGATTTGAGTTCCAAGTTTTCCCTTTCTTAGATCGGTTGGCATACCAAGGTAAAAGAGCCCAGTCTGCCTTACAATTTAATCATTGGTGGAAGGAAAATAATTGGATTCTTACCTTACCTAAAAGTATTAACGCTATGTAAAATGCAAACGGCCTCGTCCATGCTTTGAACTCGGGTCTGCTTGTTCATTTCTAACGATGATAGCCATTATACCACTAGCGTCCCCGCTCTCCTCAAATAAAAAGCAAATTTTAAATCATTTACGAAACTATTCCTTTTAATACATATATATTCCTTTTAATCTATCTATCTATCTATCTATCTATCTAGAGGGCTTGGCTCAGATTGAGAAGAAACCGACATTTCTCTATTGCAGTGAGTTTGATCCTAAATAGGTTTCTCAAAATTACGGCCCAGTGACAAGGCAATTTTTGGTATCTATCTATCTATTTATCTATGTGTGCGTGTGTGTATACGATCGCTTATTCACCATTTTATTTTTATTTATTGATTTATTTTAATTTATTCTCCGTCTCACCACCGGACAAGTACGACACCAGGCCTTTTTTAAAATGGGTCCGTACGCAGGGCCGCAGCCCATACGCGTCGGGCAAAATCCAAAAATACCTTTGGTCCCGTCGGCACTCCCCTAATGGGAGCGTCTCAGACGGCAGGAAATAAAACAGCAAACGTATTTAACATGTTTAATAACACAATTCGTGACGTCTCTAGCGTTCATTGTAGCCCAATTCTATTACAATTCTGCTTCACTTCGTGTCACTGAATCCATTTATTTTTATATATTAAAGAGTATTTGGGCGGAAAACCTTCAATGCTATCATTTTCCACTTACAATCTGAAACATTGTAATTAATCAAATGAAGCACTAGATCTCTTACACTTACCGTGTATTGGTAGAAAGATAAGATATTAATCACTTCTTCTCGAGTAGACGAGATTTCACTGAATGAAATGAGACTTGAAACGATAAAACTGCGTTGATGAAATTTTGAATCTTCTCAAAATGATGAGAATAAAGATTTTTTGTTGCTGAGGGAAACCATTAACATATTGAAAGCATATTTACACGAATTCTACACATATATATATATATATATATATATATATATATATATATATATATATAAAGAAGAATAAAGAACAGTCACTGTAAATTTCTCACAGTTATCCACAAATTTTTGGAATTTTGAAACTAAAAGAAAAAAAAAATGAAAAAATGTCACTGGTGATTCGATAAAAGTCGCGACTATTTAAAGTTTAAAATTGAAAACTTAAAAAAAAAAGAAAGAAAGGAAAGAAACGTCAATTATTGTAAATATTCAAGTTACGAGTATATATATATATATATATATATATATATATATATATATATATATATATATATATATATATATATATAGCTTTTTTTATTAATAAATAAAATAAAAAATTGTATTTAATTTTATGTAACTTTTCAAACTGACGCGAATACGAATGAAACAAAAATGATAGACTTAAATACTGAACGTAAAGTCATGCAAAATTTACTTATAATAAAAATAAAAATGAAAATCAAAATTCACTGAGAAAAATTATAAAATATTTAAACGATTTTTTTTCGCAATTTCAGTTTTAAAAGCATCACAAAAGAAATTGCTGTCGGCAGCCCCTTTGATCTTTATTCATTCACTGACATATTGATTCTTGCATCGTTTTGTAAAATTACAAGGCAGATATTTTTCAAAGGTTTTGATCTTAAACAAGAATTAATTTCAACTTTTAATTGAACAAGATTATCTTAGATTCTTTCTTTTTCACTCTTTCTTCATCACCTTGTTAAATTTCAAGTCTCCTAAATCGTCTCTTACGCACAAAAGTGTGATGAGAGGAGAAGGGGGTCGCCGTTAAATCTTGACACGGGTCATTTGAAAACATTGCCGTGTAAAGATCTCAAAGACATGATGAGGTCAGATATTTGGAAGTCGGTTGCAGCAATTTGGAAACGTATTTGATTTGCATATGTTTAGAAATGTTTCTTCATAAATTCAATACCTTTTAGTCATCATCATCATCATCATCATCATCAAGTCAGACTGACAGCACGAATTTCCCTGATTCTCTCTCACCACCCACCCTTATCATCCATCACTCCTGGCAGGTCTTCTTGACAGTATTCAGTGTCCACACAGATATATGTAAGTCTTTGCTGGTCGGCCAACACAGGCGCATCCATTTGCGAAAGTCCACAAGAGAACGTCGCTTATGGGTTCGTCCTTACTTCTCCAAAAGTACTCAGTATATCTTGTTCGTCTTACCAGAATGGTTTATGAGATGGAAAGTAACTGTCCGTACAACTGCTTCTTTTGGGGTGTTGCTTTGCAGAATTTGTTCAAAACAGCACGTAGCATTCTTGTGTTGTTCTCATCAAGTTTTTCGCAATACGTTTCGTTAGCGTCCAGCTGGTGCATCCATATAGTAGTAGTGACTCAGCCACAGCTTGGAAGAAATCCTGTTTTACTTCTTCAGAGAGATCAAATTTCTATGTGATCGATAACCTATCAATAGCAGTCCACACCTTCGCTTGGCGTTTGTTGACATACCTTTCAGTAGATGAGATATTGCTGCTGAGGTATGTGAACTGGTAAATAAAACTTGAAATGAATGAATGTTTACTCACTCCTCTGTGGCTGCCTCATTACTATAAGTTTGTCTTTCTTCAAAAACAATATCATCATCAGATAAGACTTTTCTCATGATGATAGAGTACACGAAACTGGCTGTCATGAAACTACAGTTTCAGGTTATATATATATATATAGTTATCGAAAATGGAGCCTTCGGGTCACCCTCGACTATGGTCGCCAACTTTACTTACTATATATATATATATATATATATATATATATATATAAGCAAGATATTCAGAAGATATGTTTAATAATAATTATGAATTATACGCTGCGTTTACATTTTGGTTGTCTTTAAACCATCTTTTGGGCGATGTTAGTATGTGATGTTATGTCACTCTCTTAAAAATTTCAAATGAAAAAATGAAAACAATAAAAGATAATCAAATTCTTTACGTTCTATTTCCGTTATAGCGTTTTGCTTAAAAATGTATTTGACGTAATTTGTATGGAAGGAAGTTACTTACCAAGTAAGAGAAACTCACCCAAAAGGTGAGCGGATAGAAAACGCTCCTTTAGCCATTCTTATTTCCACAGAGCAGTTTTAACTCCATGCTTGTTTTGGGGTCATCAGGAGAGAATGTGCACCGTTTCGGGGCCTTCCTTTCTATATATAAATTACGTCACATATATTAAGCATAAGCTATATATATATATATATATATGCTTCGGCCCCGAAACCATGCCTGAATCCAGAGTCATGATCTGATGAAGGCTTTGTTAGAAGCAATGCTGTGGTACAAATATCAGTTATTGTATGATACCCACCAACTATATATATATATATATATATATATATATATATATGTGTGTGTGTGTGTGTGTTTTGTCCTTTATTGTTTTTTCTCTATATAACAATGTTGATTTCTCCATGTAATTTGTATAGGCACCTGAAGAGGTGTGACGAAAGCTCGACTCGTCAAAATAAATATGTAATGACATAGTAACAGTCCTGTTGAATTTTCTTTCATTGAAATTACAGATATATATTGTATATATATATTAACATACATACACATATAAATATATTTCATGCCATGTGTTTGTGTGTGGAAATGAGTGTGTTTGTGTGTTGAGATGAGTGTCTGTGTGCGGAAATGAGTGTGTTTGTGTATGGAAATGATTGCTGGTATTAAAATTGCAACCTCTTTATCTCAATAATTTGTTTTGGGTGGATGTCCCCGTGGTGTAATGGTTAAAGCGATGGACTGCGGAATTGTAATAAGCGAGTTCGAACTCCAGTCGCGCTATTACATTCACTTTCGGACAAATACCCTTGGGAAAGGCAAGAACCCCCTTATCATCCCAGCTATGGGTTAAATAATACCACTGTTTTTCAAGAAGGATGGCTTTGGCATCAAATAACCTACAAAGGTTGATATGCTATTAAAAATGTAACCAAACCAATAATCTTTTCACGGTATTTAAAATAGCGTCTTCACTAAATCAACAACTTTAATGTTTTACAACTGAATTAATCTCTGATATATTTGAATCATTGACGTAATGGGTAGAGAGTTCGCCTATGGTCCGGGAGATCGGGGTTCAATCCCAGGTCGAGTGATACAAAAGACACAATAAATGGTATTTGATGCCGTCTTACTCAGCCCTATAAGGTAAGGGTAATCAAGGGTAAAGTGGAACAATCCAGCGAATGTAGTAGCGTCCACCCTACACCTCGGTGTGGGAGCGTTTGAAAAGGGAGTATTCGGCTCACCATCGACTCAGGTCGCCAACTTTACTTTATATAAGTATCAACACAGAAGACAAAAAAAATAAAATAAAATAAAATAAAAAAGAAATCACCTATCAAATCACACACGGGATTATTAGATACTATTTTTTTTCCTGTTAGGCATCTGAAGCAGCCCTGCAGGTTTTTGTAAGGTTAAGTTGGGTTATATGGTTTAATGGCATATCTACCGTTGATGGTTATTTAATGCCAAGTCCTCTTTATACATATATGTGACTTGTAAGTGAATACTTTGTGTTGTGAATATGGATTATCTCCTCTTTGATAATCCAGGCTATAAAAGCTGTACATTTCCGCTTGTCAAATCAGACGAGTAGTAAGATTCTTAATTGAATAAAAGATCACTAGACAGAATTTCTTGTCCTGTTTTCATTACACTTTGTACATAACTTTATTTTTAAACAAATTAGAGCTCAATTGTTGGCACATAGTTTCATCAATTACTTTTTAACTCTTATAATTCTGTTGGTGAAATATTCCTAATACAAACAATGTGTTCTATTTGATCTATAGATGAGACCTGAGAGCAATGCTAATTAATGGGTACCTCACATTTTCCAAACTCCAAGACTGGAATTTTATTAGAAGGTGCTGTTTAATGTCATGTCCAAAACACCATTTCTTTTGTACTAGTTTTGATTCGAGCGTGACCCACCAAACTATAAAATGACTTTTCATAAAATCTGACTGGTTGAGAAATCGCTAAAGTCCCTTCAATTTTCTTTTCGATTATTCTTTTTTTAAAAGAGGAGATATTTGATCAATTCTATTTTCTTTTTCCTTTGTTTTTAAATTCTGTGAGGATATAAAGATCGACTCAATGTTTCACGTTAATTAACTACGACTGAGACACACTTGACCCATCTCCCCTTTCAAAAAAAAAAAAAAAAAAAAAAGAGTGAGAAGGAAGAAAAAAAAAAGAAGGGCAATATAACACAACAAATATTAACGGCTTTTAGTCTTTAGGAGAAGCTCTTTCGATTCTTAAAATTTGTTTCGTTTCATCATCAAATCAACCATCGCCATTTCTATTAATTTTTTCCCGCACATTCTTTGATTCTTGGCATTCTTTTGTACAGTTCCTCTTTTGGGGGGCGTAACAACCACAAAGATGAACCAACCGAACACATTTGATTGGTTGGGAGTCCCTTTTCGTATCTTGACCATCGTTAGTTTTAAAAGAGATAAACGAATAAGTCGACCCCGACGTTTTTTTTTATCCCAAGGCACCAGGGGGAGAGTGGTAAATGTTCGGCTCAGGAATGCTGCGATCGATAACAATGCTGATGTCTTGTAGAAATTGCTTGTTAGGGTCTGACAGTCTTCACCCTGTTTCATCTACACACACATACTCAGTCATTTCACTGCTCCCACCTACCCATGCGCGTATCGTTTTTGCTTGTATTTCTGTCTACTCCAATTGGGGAATGAAGTATCTCATAAAAACCATTGCATAAGAAGGGCATGTGGCCGAGCTGGAGAGAGAGAGAGAGAGAGAGAGAGAGAGAGAGAGAGAGAGAGAGAGAGAGCGGTAGAGGCCCTTACAATACTGGTTGTGTATGCGTCATTGACAAAAATTAATCAAATCTTCCAGACCCACGTTTCTTGCAGAAGATAGCAAGATCATTGGGACTATTCACGCGTAGGAGTAAACTGAAGTTAAGCGGCAATGAACCTGGTCACTAGTTAGATGGGTAACCATTTAGGAACAGTAAGTTATGTAACCTTTTGTGCTAAACTTGTAAAAATTAGTAATTAACAACTGTAAGGTTCAATTTTTCATATCAAATACAGATTTCCCTCCTTATCCAAAAGTATATATATATATATATATATTGGTTACCAAACATAGTCGGTTATTTAATGCCAAATCCTATTCATACATATATCTTAAATATGTATAATTTGCAAACACATTTTATTGATAACGTTTTTAAACGATCCTAAGCTCTTTCTTTTGCACGCAGTAAAATGGTTCTAAGTATTCCAATATATCATTAACAATTCATTTAAATATCACTCATTTGTTTACACACAGTTAAATGATCAAACAGTTCTATTTCTAGCAATGCAATTTAGCATAAGTCATTTGTTTGGATACGGTTTAAATGTCAAAGTTCTATTTGACTCACAGATAGGATCCTATCACTCTGGATGAGAGTGGACCTGGGAGTGGTGGCAATTAAAGAATACTCTGCATTCCCCAAAGCTCCAGAACTGAAGTTTCATCATCAGTTTATTTAATGTTATTTTCAGGACACTCGTTGGGAGCGGGGTATTACCTCTTTGCAGAGATGCAGTCATTGTATCTACACCCCCAACCAACTAGACTGTAAATATATATTACACTGTCAGCAGGGCTTAGAATACATTGCAGAGGGGTAAGACCCCCTCCAAAAAGGGGGTGTCTTGGGTATGACACTAAACTGCATTTAATGATGAGGCTCCAAAGACTGGTAACCTAGGGAGTGCGGAGTACCCTATTTTTGACATTACTCCCCGGTCCACTTTGACCAGGAGTGGTAGTACCTGTTAGGGTATCTGTTGGTCAAATAGAGCAATTTAAAAGAATATTCATATTCGATTGGACCGTGTGCAAAAAACAAAACACAATCATACCACTTAAGAAACAACAACACAAAAAATGGTAATGTAAGCGTACAATGAATACAATTCTCTAACTTCAAGGAATAAAATACCCCTAGAGTGGTTGACATGTCGTTAAAATAAGTTAATAAATACGACAAAGTTATGTGCTTATGAGAACAAGTTAGCACAGCTAATATTGCTCATGATCATCTATTTTAATGGGTGACCCCAGTCCTCTTCGGGGATTTGAATATCAGACAATTTGCATTGTACTGAAATTGTCATCATTGTCTTCTCATGGACAATTCTATCGATTCCAAATTCTGTTGAGAAAACCGGTTCCTCGATGACCTTTAAATACAACTCCAAGAAATTGACCTTTAACGGCCCAGGGCAGGACGAACAGACAGATAGATATGAATTAACTGAAATAGATTAATTATTTTACAGCGGCAAAATTTTACAAGTATATGTGGAACTTGTTTATCATTTATCTAATAGAGACTTATTCTCCATTTGCTTATTTAACGATTGTAGAGTGACGATCTGGGAAGTGGTAATAGTTGTAAAGTTGTTGACCATAGTCGAGGGTGACCCAAAGGCTCCCTTTTCAATAGCTACTATACAAAAGTGTTGGGGAGGGCGCTAATCCATTCTCTGGGTTGCTTCACTTTATTCTTGATACTTACCTTGTTATGTTGAGTGCTAAGCAAGGCGGCATCAAGAACGATTTTTTGAGTCTTTGGTATGACTCGACCTGGGACTGAATGCCGGTCTCCCGGACCATTGGCGAACACTCTTCACATAAGACCTTTTACTTACTTACTCGAAGTGGCAATAACAAAAGTAAAAGAGAAAATAATTGGAAAAAAATAGGGCGCTTATGGTTTGGGTAAGCAACGTGGGTATCGTAGACTTTAAAAGTACTAAAATGCACTTATCTGTCGATGTGTCTTTCAATTTAAAAAATAATTGGGTTTTTACAACTGACAAATGGTTTGTCGTACTGATTCGTCAGAAATCTTTCTTCTTTCTGCTTCTTGAGAATATACTTGAATTCGGAGTGGGATGCTGAAAAGTTCTTACACAACCAAGGCGGTAATTAATAAGAAATATTGCATTTGTGGGAAAGGTCAAAGAAAGCTGAGATATAATGTACCAAGTGAGTTGAAATATTGGGATAAATACGTACAACGCGTGGAATTAGGCTGTTCTGTCTTTTCAGCATACTCTCGTGCACACACACACACACACACACACACACACACACACACACACACACACACACACACACACATATATATATATATATATATACATATATATTTGTGTGTGTGTGTGTGTGTGTGTGTGTAGAGGTTGTCCAAATTATGTGAGAATGTTTTTGAAATTGCTTGATGTCCTTATTAGGAAGAGCCGATTTAAGATTGAAAATGTTAAGAGGTTCACAATGTTAAATACTGTCCATAACTCAGATCGATAACAATATTAATACAAGTATCAAATGTATGCGGAACTCAGAGTTATGGACAGCTTTTAAGACTGTGAACCATACATATATGTGTGAGAACATGAAATTCGTCTTTCTCTCTCGCTGTATCTCTCTATCTCCCTCTCCTCTCTCTCTCTCTCGATATATATATATATATATATATATTCAGAGAGAGAGAGAGAGAGAGAGAGAGAGAGAGATGTAATTTTGGCATTGAATAATCCAAGATGGTTGATATACCATTAAACAAAGAATACAATCCAATAATATATATATATATATATATACGTTTGTGTTTATTTTTATGTATATTTGTCCATATTTTCTCTCCCTCCCTCACTCTCTTAATTTCTTTGTTAATCTGTTTAGAGTGGGCATTAAAAGTTCTCGGCCCAACCACTAAATTCCTAATTACGTTTTCTTTGAAAGGTTTAAAGAAATTTAGGATACAGTGTGTCAAATGTGTTGATCTGATCGATATCAATATTATTACTGGTATACAGGTGACAATCGTACACGTGGAACTCGTTTAGGGAGAATATTTAACATTGGGAAAGAAGGTGCCCGTGGTGTAATGGTTATCGTCACAGGATATGGACACGGCGATACGAGTTCAATTCCTGGACAAGACTGATTGCATTTCACATAGCACTAATACCCTTGGGAAAGGTATGAATCCAATTATTCTCCCTCCAGCTATGGGTAAATAGTAGGGCAGACTAGGTTCTTCAGCCTTGGTGAGGCAACTAGTCTAGAGAAGGAAAACTCTGAATTCAAACCTGCTAAACTCCGCTTTAAAAATTGACCTATCCTGCCAGAGCGGAGGGGTTGGGTAAATAGGAGTATTTAACATTGGGAACCTTTTATATATATATATATATATGTGTGTGTGTGTGTGTGTGTGTGTGTGTGTGTGTGTGTGTGTGTGTGTGTGTGTTTGTAAATTCACCTTTTTCTCTCTCTCTCTCGCTCTCAGTCCAGTTGGTATCTCAGCAAAGAGGTAATACACCACCCCAGCGAGTGTCTAGGTAATGACCCTCAACTGCATTTGATTGTGCATTTTTTGTTCTGGAACTTTGTAGAATGTGGAATCGTCCTTCATTGTTATTATTCCCTGGTTCACTGTAATCCATTGTCGTAGCACCTGATATGATCCCATGTATTGATCAAATAGATCTGTTTACTCATTTTCAATACTTGCAATCATTTAACTATGTGCAAACAAATTAATATTAAATAGAATTATTAGTATTAGATTGCAATACTTGAAACCATTTAACTGCGCATAAAGAAAACTGTTAATGTTATATAGGAATTCATGAAACCATTTATCTGCGTGCAAATAAAACTGTTCTTATCAAATTATAAATGATCTCTGGCTCATTTAAAAATGTTACCTGTAAACGATTTTGTGCCCGCTTACTTTTTTCCATTTTCGTTTATTCATATTCTCTCTCACTTTCTTTGTTAGAAGGCTACTAAGAAGTTATAATCCTGAACATTCAAAAAAATGATATTAAGTTTTTCTTTGGAAAGATCAATAAAACTTAAAAGACCATTTGTCATATTTTTTTAACTGTTAACTTATTGGCCTAGTGGGTAGAGTGTTCGCCAATGATCCGGGAGAACAGGGTTCAGTCCCAGGTTACGTCATACTAAAGACTTAAAAAATGGTACATGATACCTCTTTGCTTAACACTCAGCGTTAAGGGTATTGTGGAACAATCCAGGGAAAGGAGTAACACCCTCCCCTACCCCTTGGTGTTAGTAGCTATTGAAAAGAGAGCCTTCGGGTCGCCCTCGACTAAAAGGAGCCAACAACTTACTATATCAATTTATGAAACACAATCTACATTTCATAGTTCAAGGTTATTCTCTTCTTGGTTCGGCCGGTAACTTTTCAACACCCACTGGTAAAATGGCGCCAGTTGGTGCAAGTAATAAACTGCGAATAACTGGATTTCTTTTGCTTTTTGCTGCTGAAACCGATCGTCAAAGCTTTGAATTCGATATCTCAAATCGTAATCTTAACACCGGGTCACAGGAGAACACGCGTAACAAATTTAATAGTATTTTATCGGATGATTCGATCTCGTTTTTACTCCCCAGTACGTTTTATGATCGATCGCCTAGTTGAGCCAACCAGGCACCACCATTTTGTAATTAGTTAATTACTATTATTAGAACAGGTTAAAAGTGCGGTAAGGGTAACCACAAGTTGAACCTTTTTAGATCTCATTTTTCTGATGCAGGTATCATCGGGGAGCTAGAAAAATTTTCGTAAACCTGGATTATATCAGTGGCACTCCGATAAATAATTCCCTTTATCTATTTCCACAGAAACACCAGTATATATATATATACATATATAGAATGAGAGAGAGAGAGAGAGAGAGAGAGAGAGAGAGAGAGAGAGAGAGAGAGAGAGTCACCATGATTGGATTTGGTTTGGTCTTGGATCGTTTGTTTAATGGCATATAGATTATTTAATGGCATATAGATTATTTAATGGCACATAGATTATTTAATGGGAAAGCCATCCTTGCAGAATGACAGTAGTGGTACTATTTAACCTGCAGATCGGCCACCATTGAAAATATATTTTTGAGAGCAATGCACCAGCGTTTTCATGCGGCACACTGAAGCCAACTTACTTTTTTTTTTCACTGCTGCGATGTCATTGTCCGGAAAATTTTGTTTGCGTAGTCCATTTTCCCATTTGTCCGATTCACGGGTATGTTGAGCACTTTATTCCGTGAGTTGACAGCTCTGCTGCGCGCGGCTTGTTATTGCCTAAATGCATTACCCACCACCTAACTGTGCTCATATACACGCTCAGCAAGCATCGATGAATGTCAGAGAGTGCAATTTTTTCCACATAGAAGAATTCAATGACACCTCTGGTGATATGTTCTTTGATATAAGACACCATTTTTTTCTGTCTCACGTTCATTTATTATCTATTTATACTTCATCCTCCCAAAAAAAAGATTCAATGTCTACTGCCATATTACCAACGCCAGTCTCTGAAGTTGTGAGCCAAGATAATAAAATAGGAGGTATTACTTTTAGAGCAGCCCTTTTAGTGAGTTACTGTAGGTTGTGAAGCGGGCATTGCATGGGGCAATGGTCATCAAGCGAAACTAGTAAAACAGGAATAGTGAGTTCGATTCTTATTGAGTGCTCCATATATCCGACCTTACACTACAATTAAACAAGGTTTAGTAAATAAAGTGGGGACCTTGTATGGTACAATGGTTTGCTTGCTAGATTGCAGACCATTCCTTGTGTGTTCGAGTCTTTCTGGGTACCACCCCATACATATCCGGTGTTGTACCACAAATAAATAAAGCTTAGAAAAACTACCCACTTAAAAATTAACCTTGTACCACATCTAGCTTGTAAAGGAGGGGTTAGTTAAATAATGCTACCGGTTGAATTCTGATATTTTAGAACAGATATTACAGTTAAATCAATTGTCGGCAAATAAATTTAAATTATTTTCATTTTAAATTTAAAAATGAAATTTTAAAAATTATTTTTCATTAATAAAATTAAATCAATTATTCAATTAGCTATAAAGAAAGGCATGTACCTCAAAAGATGTCATACATACTGGTGTTCAATTCGAACACCTATCCGGCTATTGTTTTCGAACGTGACCCGGTAGAACGTCTGAGTATTGATCCCATGACACTCATTGAGAGTACCAGGGTGATTTTTGGTGACCTCATGCTTAATACTCCCTATCTATTTAAACCAAAGATGTGTCGCATTCTGAGGAGATAGGGTTAAATATCGACACTAAAATGGAGTAATCTCTTATTTGCTTAAACTTAGTTTAGTAATAAATCTTTCATATTTGATTAAGTGTTTAAGTTAACAGAAAATCTTAAACCAGCAGAGATATCAAATGGAATATTTTTTTCTGGTCGGAAAGAAAACGAACTCTCCTTTCAACACCAAAATCAGATAAACGGGCAGTTACTCGTCAGAACGATATATATATATATATATATATACGATGTCTGTCTGAAAAGAAACAAGTCTAAGTGTGCTGTGTGAGCAATGGGCATGAGATAGATTTGCAGATTGCATTATCATCTAATATGTTTTCTTGGGAGTATATAACCGTAATCTTAGCTTTCCACAACCATTACATTTTTTCACATGCTTTGTTTTACACCTTCTTTTTCATGTCGTTTAGCTATGAGCATTGACGAACGACTAAACCAGAAATTTTTGGTCCAGTACAGGAAAACTTTCTCACAAGAACTTAAAATGCTTTAGCAAGTGTTTGGAGAAAACACCACATCACGTACACGTGTTTTTGAGCGGCACAAGAGGTTCAAAGAAGATTCGCGAGGAGGTAAAAGATGACTCCAGGTGCGGAAGGCCTTCAACAAGCAGGACTGAGGTCAACATTGAGTGCGTAAGGCAGGTGGTATGTGGCAATCATCAGTTGACTTTTCGAATGATCACAAGTTAGCCGGATAAGAAAAAGGAGTGTGTTTGGAAGATTACCACTGAAGATTTGGGCATGTCTGAAAAGTAACAGCACTGAGCATTCGGCAGTTCTTGACCTTATTAGAACAACGTCCCTATTCACCTCATCTTGATCCGTGTGACTTTTTTTCTTTTCCATAAGCTCAAGGGGATCGTCAAGGGGACCCGTTTTGAAGGCATGGAGTTCATCAAGAGAGCTATAATGACGGCAACCCAGAATAGTATTTTTAGCAGAAAATAAAAGTGCGACAAAAAAGGATGGAAAAGTGCAGGATAATTGAGAGAGATTATTTCAAGGGGAAATCATGTAGCTTTTTGTTTACCTGTGACACTATTCCAATTAATTTTCAGATACACCTCTTATATATATATATATATATATACCCTGTCCGGTGGCAAAAGCTGCTTGGTAGCACCAGGAGTGGCAGTACCACCTTGAGCTACCGAAACTGTGTTATCACCCCTTGTTGGCGGTTAATGAGGACAGGGTATCGCACGTGCTTTCACGTGTTGTATGATGAATCTAAGAAGCAGTGTCTCATCAACCGAGGTAGACATCGACACGCGGCTAACAAAGGCATGGACGGCTATCGATAAACTATCGGTCGTGTGGAAACCAGGCCTGACCGATAAAATGAAACGCAGTTTCTTCCAAGCTGCGTTTGTGTCGATACTACTATATGGATGCACTACATGGACGCTAACTAAACGGATGGAGAAAAAGCTTGACGGCAACTACACAAGAATGCTACGTGCATTTTTGAACAAGTCCTGGAGGCAACACCCCACAAAGCCGCAACTGTACGGCCACCTACCTCCCATTACGAAAACTATCAAAGTTAGACGAACCATACATGCAGGACATTGCTGGAGAAGCAGGGACGAGCTCATAAGTGATGTTCTCCTATGGCCCCAGTCATATGGCCGAACAAAAGCAAGACGACCAGCTCGAACCTACATACAGCAGCTCTGTAAGGATACGGGATGTAGCCCTGAGGACCTGCCAGAAGCGATGAACGATTGGGAGGAGTGACGAGAGAGGTTCAGGGATATCTGTACTGGCGGCACGACATGATGATGATGATGATAATATATATATATATATACACTTGCATATATATATATATATAAAGTAGTAAAACCTACGGAGCGTGACAAATCTACCGAGGTTTCACCAATTGGATCTGACTCAGACTTTTTCCTGACGATCCAGTTGGTTGAAACTTTGGTAGATTTATCACACTCTGTAGGTTTTACTACTTTAAATGCACTCTACATTGTGTACCGAGCATTTTGTACTTTTAGATTAGTTGATTCTACCGGTGATATTTTGGGGCTTTGCATCGCAGCACTATTTGATTATTTTCAAATAGTTCGTGAGCCGTTAGTCTTTTTTTTTATTGAATTTTTTCCCTAGATATCAATTTGTATAATCTTTATTTGCCAATTGCATAATCTGTTTTTCTTCACACTATCAGAATTTTATAGGTTAGTTATATATATATATATATATATATATATATACGAGTGTCTTAAAAAAGTTTTACGCCTAGGTCAAATTTTAGATTTGTCACGTACATCAACTCTTAGTATGGGCTTCGTCTGTACAGAAATTAAGACAGAAATCTGAATTTGTTTTTCTAGTTTTATAAGAAGTGAAATGTCAACTCTGTGTCTCTTCTTTCTAGGTGAGGCTTAGAACTTTTCGAACGAACCACGTATATATATATATATATAAGCACACACACATATATATATACATATAAGATTATATTTATATATATTGTCATCCACAGACAGGCTGTTTCGTTGTATCAAAACTCATCAGTGTCGCTCGATACATGAGGTGCATTAAATTGAGATCGAAACCCGGCCAACTTTACGTCAGCTCGATGACATAACATCACAGTACAGCCACCAGCAATCCCAACGTAAGGGAGAGAATTTAACGTATATGAATTAAATGTTGTTATTTGTTTAAATTTTACGCTATCGGCTACCGAGTGGTCAATTCGATTGAAGGGCTTTACATTACGCGAGTGGCAACAGTTAATTCTTTCTCGAGAGTGCTCACCCTCCTCCCTAGGGGAGCATGTATATATATATATATATATATGAGTTTTCTTATATAAACCTGAAAAGAAATATATAACAATAGCCATACATCGAGCATTCCAATGAATTTATCATTAATCCCTTATATATTCTATACACGAATAATTTACTTCCAGTCTTCTGGATATATATATATATATATATATATATATATATATATATATATATATATATATATATATAATTTGCTCGGTTATACAGACATATTTATCTAAATTTATATTCAAAATTTAAAGTTAAAACTTTGAAATCTTCTTTTTTATATATTTTGATCATATATATACATTTTCCCTTGGGCCTTGTAGATATTTGCTCCAGTCGGCTGGGGCTGTAGAATACACTGACTGCATCTCTGCAGACGAGTAAGACCCCCCCCATTGATGGTCCTATTTATGACGCTAAATAATCTGGCGGTAAGGCTCCAGTATTGCTGGACCTTTGGGGAATGCAGAGTACCTCTTTATTGCTATTGCTCCCAGGTCCACTTTGACCCGGAGTGGTAGCACCTGATAGGGTCCCATCTATTGGTCACATAAAAATAAACTGCGTACTTATGCAAATAAATTTTTTTGGTATGACAAACTGTCTAGGAGAAGGAAAATTCTGAATTCAAACCAGCGAAATTTTGCTTAAAATTTGACCTGACGTCGCGTCTTAGTTGTGAAGAGGGGTTTGGTAAATACACACACACACACACACACACACGCACACACACACATGCACTCACACACACACACACACGCACACACACACACACACACACACACACACACACACACATTCCGAAATAAACGTACTTACATACACACATACATACATTCCAAAATAAACACACATAAATGTATATTTACACATGTACACTCATAAATCCGAAACAGAATCATAAAAAAAAATTTAAGTTACTAAAATATTCTTCATCTTTGTCACGACATTTAATTCATAGTGTGTATTAATAAAATAGAAATTTTATTGAGGAATTCAATAGTTTTAATCGATCTTTCTTTCTTTCTTTCTTTCTTTCTTTCTTTCCCAGTCTGCTCATATCGATCGATTTCAGTCTGTTCATATCTATCTAGCTATCTATCTATCTGTCTATTCATATCTATCTATCTATCTATCTATCTATCTATCTATCTATCTATCTATCTCCGTCTATTCATATCTATCTATCTATCTATCTATCTATCTATCTATCTCAGTCTGTTCATATCTATCTATCTATCTATCTATCTATCTATCTATCTATCTATCTATCTAGTGGGTGTCCTCATGGTGTAATGGTTAAAGCGATAGACTGCGGAATCGTAGTAAGCGAGTTCGTACTCCCGTCGCGCTATTACGTCCGCTTTCGGGCAAATACCCTTGGGAAAGGTATGAACCCCCTTATCCTCCCAGCTGCGGGTTAAATAGTACCACTACTGTTCTTCAATGAGGATGGTTTTGGAATTAAATAACCTACAAAGGTTGATATGCCATTAAACAAAGAAACCAAATCTATCTATCTATCGTTGCTCATATAAAAACCCAGATACAAATAAAAAAAAGGAAGGAAAAAAATGACACATATGAAAAGACTATCTCAATATTTTTAGATATATTTTTCTACCACTATGAAGTCCTCTACCTCCATATGGGCATGTATGTATGAGACAAAGGTCTTCAGTATTCACGTCATATTTTGATTAACTCTAAGCAGGAACTGAAGAGGTTTGTACTGTTACCACTTCAAATCCTTTTTAGACAAACGAACTAAAGAACCTTTTTATTAATCGCGCCGCTTGAAAACATTTTTCTTCTCTTCTTCCAGTTTCCTCAGTTTGCACAGAGACAGAAAATATCTAAAAGTGTTGCTTCACATTATGTACCCAATCACCTTGTCCTCCAATTCTTAACAGCAGACACACACACATCTCTCTCTCTCTCTCTCTCTCTCTATCTATCTATCTATATCTCTATCTCTATCTACCTATGTTTGTCTATCTGTCTCTCTCTCTCCCTCTCTATCTGTCTGTCTGTATATCTGTCTCTTTCTTTCTTTCTTTCTTTCTTTCTTTCTTTCTTTCGCCAATGGCCTGGGACAACTAGGTTCAATCCCAGGTCGAGTCATACCCAAGACTCAAAAACTCGTACTTGATGCCTCCTTGCTTAGCACTCAGCATTATAAGGTAAGGATCAAGGGTAAAGTGGAGCAATCTAGGGAAGGGAGTAGCGCCCTCCCCTATACCTTGGTGTAGTAGCTATCAAAAAGGGAGCCCTCAGGTCACCTTCGTCTTCGGTTGCCAACTTTACTTTTTTGGTTATATATTATATATATATATATATTTTGGTTATTATATATATATATATACACTTGATCCTTACTTTATATTGGGGGTGTTCTCGTGGTGTAATGGTTAAAGCGATGGACTGCGGAATCGTAGTACGCAAATTCGTATTCCAGTCGTGCTATTACGTTCACTTTCGGGCAAATACCCTTGGGAAAGGTATGAACCCCCTTATCCTCCCAGCTATGGGTTAAATAGTACCTCTACTGTTCTTCTAGGAGAATGGCTTTGGCATTAAATAACCTAAAAAGAGTTGATATGCCATTAAACAAAGAAACCAAACCAAACCAAATCTTACCTTATAGTGCTGAGTGTTAAGCAAGGCGGAATCAAGTACCATTTTTTGAGTCCTTGATATGACTCGATCTGGAATTGAACCCCGGTCTTCCGGGCCATCTAAAATGTCAAAAAGTAAGGCAAACTTTC
The DNA here is from genome assembly GCA_963585895.1 of Sepioteuthis lessoniana. Lineage (NCBI taxonomy): Eukaryota > Metazoa > Mollusca > Cephalopoda > Myopsida > Loliginidae > Sepioteuthis > Sepioteuthis lessoniana. Next base: position 68,555,031 of record OY757938.1, on the reverse strand, counting down.
CAGGCCTAACTAACAGAGTTTTAATAAAATGAGTAATATTGAAATAAAGAATGTCTTAATCATTTGGTGCTTAGTTAAAAAAAAAAAAAAGGAATGCATAGATAGAAATTAGAAAAAAATGAGGAAGTGATGCAAAAAAGAAAAAAAAAAAGAAAAAAAAAAACAACAGAAAACGAGATGTTGGTGGGGAATGAAGTATCAGTTAAGTAAATATTCCCGGGCGGACGAGATAATCAAACATATGAAGAATGGAGAAGAGACGCTTGAACATGTTGACCCTCATCGTCAGGGTTAGAGAAGAAGAAGAAGAAGAAGAAGAAGAAGAAGAAGAAGAAGAAGAAGAAGTGGCAAATACATACAACGTTGGCACATGACGATACTCTAAGGTCGAAATACGAAATGACAGCATTTTAGGAAAAAAAAAAAAACTCCCAAAAACCCTGTCCTTTTATGGCCGAGGGGATATTTGTTGTACTTTCAATCTTTCTCCGAACACACACATACAGAAATAGGAATAATTGTATATGTCATTCTATATTCATCACACCTAAATGGAAGAGTGTGAGGAAGAAGAGTGGGGAGTAGTTGATAAAGGAGAGAGAGAGAGAGAGAGAGAGAGAGTGAGTGAGAAAGAAAATTGGAGAGAAAGGGAGACAGACTGTCATAGAGAAGTAGACAAAGGAAACAGGGGATATATATATACATATATATATGTAAAGAGAGAGAGAAAGAGAGAGAGAGAGAGAGAGAGCAAATTGGAGAGAAAGGGAGACAGAAGGGCAAAGAAAGGTAAGCAAAGAAAACACACACAAACCTACAGAGAGAATTGGAGAGAGAGAGAGAGAGAGAGAGAGAGAGAGAGAGAGAGAGGCAAACGCGTTAACAAAAAGAAAACATTGGATTGAACTAAGCCGGCTCTGTCCGACCCCCATACCACACCTGTACGGGAGGTTGCGGAGGTAGCTCTGTTGCAGACTAATCTTAAAATATGTCCTAGGTATGACACTAAATTTCATCTGATGATGAGACTCCAGTTCTGGAGCTCTGAGGGGTGTGAAGCCACCACATTTACCAAAACTCCGAGGTCCACCCTGACCCGGAAAAGTAGTACCTGTTAGAGCTTCATCTTTAGATAAAAAAACAAAACAAAAAACAAATGTTTGAGATAATGATTAAAGTTAGTGTGAACTTTGTTTATCCATTGTCTCATAAAACATTGATATTGCAACTAAGTAAAAAAGTAAAGTAAAGTTGGCGACCATAGTCGAGGGTAACCCGAAGGCTCCCTTTTCGATAGCTACTACACCTGGATTGCTCTACTTTACTCTTGATCCGTACCTTATAATGCTGAGTGTTAAGCAAGGAGGCATCAAGTACCATTTTTTGAGTCTTTGGTATGACTCGACCTGGGATTGAACCTAGGTCTCCCGGGCCATTGGCGAACACTCTAACCGCTGTTAATATGTTTAAAATCATTGGGAAATACATGAATACGTTGGCTCTTAAAACATTGATGTTACAACTCGTTATAAAGTATTTTCCCATTTAAAATAATTGAGAAGACACATTTTTTTCACCGTAAATAATTAGAGACCATAAGTATTAAACTAATCTCAGCAGAAAATAACCCTGCAAGGGTTAACATGCCGTAAAATCAACCAACCAACTAACCATGCCAATGTCACTGCTCATTGCACCACACAAAAGTGAATTGAAGGACTTATTTTATTGCGGAATTAATTTTCTATCCGTGATTGGCGTTCTGGCTTAACAAAGAGATGAAATCCTGATTTTCAAAGCCGGTCATATACAGGCAGAACAATTTTTCACATTTTTTCTCCTTTTGTCCTTATGCAAGACTTAGCTAGGTTCAGTAAATATCAACAATCTCTCTCTCTCTCTCTCTCTCTCTCTCTCACACACACACACACACACACACACACACACACATAGAAAGAAAGTGAAAAGTAAAAAGAAAAAAAATAAAGTCAAATTGAAACGAAAGCGAGGCTGCTGAGAAATGGCGGGAAATAAAGAAACTGCAGTTGACGTTTGATTGCTACTGCCATGATATCTTATGTGTTGTCACAGGAAATGTGGCAAACTCCAGCAGAATAATAAACCATACTCTCGTAGGAGGGTGGCGTTTTCGCGAGGGAGTCATTTTAAGGATTTTTAAGGGTCGGAGTGCAGGTGGGGGTTCAGAAGATTCATTGCTTTTCTTCCAACTGCAATGCCAGCCCGCCCCAGTGAGGAACCGATTTCATCTCCGGGTTTACTGTCGAGTTGACATATGATGAACAACATTCTTTTCCTCCAGTGAAAGTGACGGAGGAGGAGGAGGAGGAGAGGGTCGTGGAGGAGAGGGGTTGGGGGCCTTTTGTTGTTTGTCGTTGGAATCCTTCATTTTGCATTCATTTCTTTTTGCGCGCATGCGTCGTTCAAGAATGATGCGCACAGCAGAGGAGAGGCGGGAAAAGGAGAGACAAACTCTCTTGATTACTACTAATAACAACAACAACAACAACAATAATAATAATACTGATGATGGTCATAAAATATATAACATGGTATTAATCAGAAGCAAACAAAAAACAAAACAAATGAGGAGAAAGAGACAGAAGTAAAAAGAAAAAAAAGAAGAAGAAAGGAAAGAAATAATGAGAATAACAATAATAATCTAAAAAAGTTATAGAATATGAAGGTGACGGTGATACCCATGGTAGTTGGAACACTTGGAACAGTTTCCAAAGGCATAGAAAAAAAAAAGACTAAAGGAAGTGCCGGTCAGAAGAAGAATCGTGACCGTTTAGACCACAGCACTATTATGATGTAAAAGAGACTCTTAGATTTAAATGAAACCAAAAGTTTAAACTAGAGTGAAAAACTCGCATAGAGGGAATACAATAAAAGGTATTTTTATTTATTTCAAAATATATTTTACAGACACCGATTATTATCAAGTCATTCCTTGACATTTTTTTACATCAACTTTAGCCGATGGTTTTTCCCTGGAGTTTGAGTGACAGCAATTCTCCTTAAGTCTCCAGGACTCTTCTCAGTATTAAGGCCGATCTCAACAATGCTATAGTTTAGATTGTCTCCACTCATCCTTTTATTTCCAAGTCTTCCAGTCCCTTTAACAATTTTTTTGGATTGTTCCAAGTGAACCAATTACAAATGGTATCACCGTCACCTTCATGCTCCATAGTTGTTTTTTTTTTTAGTTTTCTAGCAAGGTCTGGGTAGTTATCTCTCTTTTGTCTTTCTTTTAACTTTTTTCTGTGGTTCGCAGGAACGCCAAAGTCCACTATTCGGCAGGTTCTCTCTCTCTCTCTTTTTTTTTTTTTTTTTGGTGACAATCACTAGGTCTGGTCGTCAAGTCGAGATTAGGTGATACGTTTGTGTGTCAAAATTCCCGAGAACTTTGTACGTCTCATTCTCCTGGACAGATTCTGGGTTATGCATATACCACTTGTTCGTAAGGTAAAATTTCAATTTTTTGCACAATTCCTAGGGGATCACCTTCCCTACTCAGTCATGTCAAGTCTTATACACTTTTTTCGCTAATTTGCTGCATCCGTTTATTTTGTAATTGGTCGTTTCGTTTTTATAAACCCCATAACTTTCATTTGTTATTTTTTTGCGTCTTATCTATTTTTGCTTTAATCTTGTTAGTCCTTATGGTGCTGTTTTGTGCTGCTATTTGAAGAAATTCAGTTTCTTTCTGAAGTTTTCATTTTCTTAGCCATGCTCAGGACTTCTCGTGTGAGATTTCATCAGTTTGTCGCTTGAAATATCCATACAGTTGTTTTCCTTCCCATTTTTGTTTCCTAGTTATTGTTGTTTTGTTGTTCATTATATTGCTTGTGTAGTTTCTGGTCGCTGAAATTAGCTTTTCTTTTATCTTTTCTTATGTAGTCTTCGAATCAAAGTATCGATGCATCGACGCTACGTTCATTGCTGGCGAGTCCTCTTCCTTGTTCTTTTCATGACACCAACAGCTTGTCTACGAAATCCCTCAGATGTAAGGTCTTATGCATCATCATCATTTTTCTTGTTCTCTGGTCCATTTGTTTTAGTTCTACTCTCGTCTACTTCAAGAATGGTCCCGAGTATCTTACAAGAAGGACAGTCTAGGTGTTTACCTTTTTAATGAGATTTCTATTATATAGTTGGGTTTCGAGTAGTTTTCTCGTTCTCCTGAAGTATCTTTTAAATTTTTTTTTTTCATCTTCACATCCAATATTCCCAAGTACTTTCCTTTTCTCCTAGAGTTCAGTTTTTTTTTCTTGAATTGGTAGTTCCATTCCTTCTGTCATTTGTCGTTTTCCACTTATTATTAGTAGCGCAGATTTTTCTCTGCCAAATTCCATCCCTATATCCGGACTGTATATTCTCACTGTCTGTAATAGGGTTTCTAATTCTTTTTGGCAAATAGTTTGATGACGTTCATGTACATTTGACGATTGATCTTTTGTAAGTGTGTAACAACCTGCACGTTTTCTTAGAATTTGATTGAGTGGCATCATCGCTATTACCAATAGTTATGGTGATAGTGCATCTCCCTGGAATATACCTCTCTGGATTTTCATCTCATGTAAACTTTTTCTTCCTGCTGTTAATTCCACTCACCAATTTTTTATGGTTTCTTCGATGACTTCATGACTTCGTCGGATATCGTGTACATTTTGAGATTCTATTATCCAGCTTCACAGGGCCATATCGTATACTTTTTTGTAGTCAATCCAGACCACAGATAGATTTATTCAACTCGTTTTGCTCTTCTTGAAGATATGTTGATCAATGTATAGTAGATCGCCGGTTCGTGTTGTTCCCTTGTGGCATCCTTTCTGTTCTTCGAGGAAAAGTCTGCAGCTTATTAGCGAGTAGTAAATTTCCGCCTTAACTTGTGCTGTTTGTATTTTCCACGTCAATTATTTTTTAAATTATTATTAGAGTTTTCCACAGCAGCGTTAGCTGATTGCTGCTATTATTATTATTATTATTATTATTATTATTATTATTATTATTAGTTTTTCACACTAGCGATAGCTAGTGGACTTTCACTGAAATCTGAATGACAGTAAGTCTATCCAGGTCTCCAGGACTTTTCTCAGTATTCTGTCCAATTTTGATAATGCTTTAGTCTGCATGTTCCTGCCTCGTCCTCTTTCCAAATGTTTTGTAGCCATTTCAAGCGCAACAATTACACTTGGTATTACCGTCACCCTCATATTCCTCAGCTTTCTAAATTCTCAGGCAAGATCACCGAATTTTATGCGTTTCATTCTCTTGGGCCGATTCTGGTTTGTGCATGTATCATCTGGCAGTATGGTCAAATTTCAATTTTTGCGCAATTCCCAGTGGATCCCCCTCCCCCCAGTCGTATTAAGTGTGATACTCCTTTTGTGCAAGTTTGCTACATTCGCTTATTATATGATTAATGGTTTCGTCTCTATCAACACATAATCTACATTTGCAATTCTGTTGTATTTTATCAGTTTTCGCTTTAATATAATTAGTCCTAATGGCGTTGTTTTGTGCTGCTATTAGAAGAGATTTAGTTTCTCAATTAAGGTTTCCCTTTCGTGGAAATGTCCAAGCTTTCTCGTGTGAGACTTCGCTTGTTTGTTGCTTGAAATAAATATTCCTACAGTTGTTCTTGTTTTATTATTATCATTATTTTATTATTTTATTCTTTGCAGGATTTTCATTGTCAGCACATAATCTACGATTTCTATTCTGTGGTTAAAGGCATTCGATGTATTTATGTTTTTTGGTGCCTCTTCTGCTTGATATTTTTCTTTCACATTGATCGTACTTTCCTAAGTAAATAAACAATTCCGCAAAGCGCAGATTTTTTTTTGTATTTCATATAGGTGGGAACTGCAAGGTATCGTTTATTTGTCCCTTTCTTGATCATACCCAGGGCTTCCACTGTTTATTTGTACATTGGTAGTTTTAAAGTCCCATATTTTTTCGATTACTATTTGCAGGTTTTCGAATTTACTTATTTTGTCATATTCTTTGATTGGTAAGTTATTATCTGTTGTCGCTTCCATATCAATTAGAAAATATAATTTGAAAAAAAATTTCTTAACCATTATCGCTGGTCTATTGCTCTTTATTTTTTCTATCAGTTTGGATTGCAAAATTTCCGAGAATAGTAACTTTTTTCGCTTCTATTATTGGTTCTGGTCGTTGTTTATTGGATTTTTAAAAATATTTTGGTATTAAAGAAGCGTGTAACTATTTACTAAGCTTGGATTAGTCGAAGTAAAAGTCAGAGTTATGGGGTACCCAGTGAGTATTGGATTTACTGGCGATAGTCTGCTAGTGTGTCTTGCTAATCATATGGAATACACGTCAGTATTTGAGGTTCGTCCCACCGACCGGACGAGTGTGGCACAAGGCCTTTTTAGGTAGATCCAGCGCAAGGCCGTAGTCAAGACACAGCCAGGAGCTTCAAAAATTCCGAAAAATGGGTGCTTCAGGCGCCAGGTGATAGACATAGCCTCACCAAGCAGAGTTAAAACGTGGGAGGACAGCCCTCTGAGGCTCGAGGATGCAGGTTTTGGCGCGCCCGACATGAATGCTAGAATCCATGTCAGACGGCCTCGACTGACTGCCACCGGAACCAGGACACACCCGACCAGATCTGTGTACTGACCAATACGGCTGTGTGTGTCCCAGCCCAGCAAACCTCAGGGACAGTGCATACGCACTATCTCTCATGGGATGCCTGTCAAAAAGATTTTGCTTGATTTGTCTCATGATTTATCTTCTTTGTATCCGTGACTCATGATTCACGGGTGCAATTGCCCTTATTAAAATGCATTGGTCAAATATATCACATAAAAATATCAAATACATCAAATTAAAATATCAAAACAACCTCAATGATGATCAATATACTGGTATATACATAAAAACCAACAAACGAAATCATACATACATATATATATACACATATGTATATATATATATATATATATATATACATATATATATATATATAAATCTATACATATGTATATATATGTTTATATATACATATATATATAAATGTATATATACATATATATACATGTGTATGTATATATATATACATATGTATATATACGTATATACATATGTATATATACATATGTATATATATACACACATGTATATACATATGTATATATATATATATACACACACATTTTTATATGAACATGCACACTTATATGTATACACACAAATATATATATATACACACACACACACACGCACACTCACACACACACACACACACACGCACACACACATATATATATATAGATACATATATGTATGTATATAAAGGAACATATATACATGTATACATACACAGATATATATGTATATATACACATAAATATATACACACATACACATATATTGCCCAGTCGGCTGGAGCTTTAGAATACACCGACTGCATCTAGGCAAAGGAGTAACACCCCCCCTTAACGAATGTCCTGGATATGACACTAAACAATCTGATGTTAAGGTTCCAGTAATAATGGAGCTTTGAGGAATGCAGTGCACCCCTTCATTGCCATCGATCCCAGAGGAGTAGCACCTGATAGGACCTTATTTATGGGTTAAATAGAACTAATCTGCATACTTAAGCTAAACTGAATTGTTTGAAATAGAACTGTTTGGTAAACTGAAACTTGAAATAGAAATGTTTTTGACAATTAAACTGTGTACTCATGCTAAACTTAATTGTTTGAAATAGAACTGATTATTTGTATAAAAATGGATTTGGCATTAAATAACCGACAAAGGTTGATATGCCATAAAACCCAACCAACCAACTGACATACATATACATACATACATACATACATACACAGGTTTATATATACTTACACTTATATATTACACACACACACACACACACACACACACACACACACACACACATATATATATATATATATATATATATATATATACACATATGCATACATTCAGTCATAAATGCATATGCATACACATACATAAATGAACACATTTATACACTCACGCATATATACACACATATACATAAATACCCGAATATATACACACGTGCACACACACACACACACACACACACATATATATAAACGAGCACTACACCTAATTCATGGGAATATTAACAGATGAATGAACGTATTCGTTTGCCAACTTAGCCTGCGTTTCCCATGTCTCACCGGGAATTTCCCGCATCAAGCGAAATCACACCACCTGAAAGTAAAGACTCTCATTTTCTATTAATTTTGTTTTCAAGGAAGGCATTTCACGATTTCTCTCCGTCGACTTTGGAGGTCACACACACACACACACACACACACACACACACACGGAAACATATATATATATATATATATACATGCACACACATATGATATAAGTGTATCATGTGAGAATGATTCTAAAATCGATAGAATACATGTCGTGTTTTGCTTGAAGGTGACGATCCCAATCATTTTGAATATTTCCTTAACTAATTGCACGCTGTCGTTGCCCACCGGGACTTTCATAGTTGTCATTTTTTTCCTTTACGCTCTGATATTTCGGCTATGCAAGAACGGTAGTCGCAATAAAATCCACCCCGATGAGGTAGAACTATACTCACAATAAAATCCACCCCGATGAGGTTGAACCATACTCACAATAAAATCCACCCTGATGATGTAGAAAAGCTCATGTTAGATACCTTTTTGCAGAATTCATGATCACCATATTACATTTAGCATTTCATCTTGTAAATTACTTCACTTAAAACCTTAGATAACACCGATTGCAGATCCCCTCCCTGCCGAGAAATAAGACCTCTCTGAAAAAAGGGGTGTGCTGGATAGGACATTAAAAAGTATCCGGTGATGAGGCTCATGTTCTAGAGATTTTAGGAGTATGGGGTGGCCCCATCGTTGCCATTACTCTCAGGTCTACTCAGGATCGTAATTCATATTTGGGTCCATATTTACCATATTAAAATGATTGTGAATTTTATCCCTACATGGCCTGTTAAAACATGGATTATGCAACTAAGTAGGAAGTATTTATTCGTTTAAAATGATTGTGAAGATACATTTTTGCATCGTATAAAATAGAGATTATATTTGGAAATTCATCAAAATCTATTTTTTGTCCGTCGTACAATTGCATATATACCGGACATTGGCCTAGCGGTTAGAGTGTTCGCCAATGTTCAATCCCAGGTCGAGTCATACCAAAGACTCAAAAAATGGTACTTGATGTCTCCTTGCTTAACACTCAGCATTATAAGGTACGGATCAAGGGTAAAGTGGAGCAATCCAGGGAAAGGAGTAGCGCCCTTCCCTACACCTTGGTGTAGTAGCTATCGAAAAGGGAACCTTCGGGTTACCCTCGACTATGGTCGCCAACTTAACTTTTTAGCTGGGCCGTCTGGCATTCGTGCCGGGTGGGGTATGGATAAACAAAGCAGAGCACTCAACCATTCTGGTCTAGTTTAAGCTATGAACAGGCATACGTAGCAGACTCTCGAAATATGTGTCCAAGTCCTGCAGGCTCATCTGACTCACATTGCACTTAGTGAGCCGACGACCAGCACTGTCCAGTAAGGTTCGACCCTCGGCTCGTGCCCGACATCTCCCTCCTTAACCTCCACTATAAACCGACCTTCGGGTCATTGACCTTGTGTCAAATTCTGTCTGGTGGGAGGCAGAGACAAACATCGAGCCGATGACAAGCATTAGTCCCTCTTTTCCTAACCCCCCACTATAAAAAAAAGACCTTTTGTCAAGTCCTGTCTGGCGGGAGGCAGAGACAAATATCGCAATGTAGCCTTCAGTATCTATAGTTACTAAGTTGTCACCTATTTAAGTATGGATCAGTTTCATTGTTGTTTAAATTTTTTTTTTTTTTTTTGTCGAGAGTTGTACAGTAAGCGTGATTTGATTGTAAGTACAGTGTAACCTGGATTTAAGAGACCTGGATATAAGAGAGATTTTATCTTATCCCAAATTAAGGCCTGTGTTAATATAACAAAATAGACAAAACCCGGATATAAGAGAGAATAAAGTCACTACATCTCTCTTATATCCGGGTTACACTGTATAAGTTGTCGTTAATTAAGTGTCAGAAGTATGGGAAACTCAACGAAAATAGGTCTTGTTTCTTTGCATAATAGCATAACGACCTTCATGGGTGATTTAATACAAAAGCCATCCTTGCAGACAAATAGTTGTGCTATTATTTAGCCCTTAGCTTGGAGAAAAAAAAGGGGTTCAAACTTTTCCCAATGATATTAGGCCGAATATGAACGTAATAGCACAACCCGCTTACCTCGAAGCCGCACATTAGCCATTACGTCACCAGGACACCCCGTCCTAGGGAGAACAGAAATCACCAACTATGGTCAGCTAATCTAACTCGTTAACCATTACGGTACACTAATCCCGTATATATATGGCTGTTCATTGTTTCATTTTTTCTGACTCCAAAAATTAGTGTTGCGAGATTGTGTTGTGATAATTTTACAAGCGGAGATTACTTGCCCAGCTCAGAAAATCAGCATTCGAAATTCTAACAACCTAGCTGGGCTCTAGACATTTGTAAAGGAGAAGGTATGTGTGGGAGGAGACACGTTACTCACTCCCAGACCACTTACACATTATTTAATCCAGCGTATTTTGAAATTAATCAGTAGAACTGAATAAAATAATGTCTTTCCTATTTTTTTCTTCGTTCTTTTTTTAATGTCTAAAGTCTGTGATGGCAACACGAGACATAATGAGATTCTACGAGAAAAGAGACAATAGGAATGAAGTGGAACGAGATTAAATAAAAGAGGGACATACAACAACAATAGAAAGAGGGTGGAGTTGCGGGTGATATATGTATGTGAACGTTGTTCTTTTTATGAATAAGAAGAAACACAATGACATTGGTTTATATTGTAAATGTGGATCCTAAGAAGAAATTATCGGACTTGAGAAATTGACTTTCGAAGAGAAAAAAATAAAGTAATGTAGAAAAAAAGATTCTGGTTCCTTTTTGGGCGTGGAGATTTTGTGTATATGTAGCTGGGAATGAAATTAGAAAAAAAAGAAAGAAAGAAAGAAAGAAAGAAAGAAAAATAATTGAAAGAGAAGTTAAGGAGAAGAGTTTAATGAAGGAAATAGAAAAGAAGAAAAATAAGAAGAAAGAAAATTGAAAGAAAGAATGAAAGAAAAGATTAAGGTAAGTAGTAACAATAAAAAAGATAACTGAATGAATTAAAAAAAAAGAAATAAAGAAAATTGAAAGAAAAAAAACCCAAAACAAAACAAAAAACGAAACAAAGAAACGATATGGTCAATTTTAAGCGGAGTAAAGTTGGTCTGAATTTTGATTTTTCCGTCTTCCGTCACTGGTTGCCTAATTAAAAGTAAAGTACCCAGCCAGTACTACTATTAACCCACAAGTGAAGAAAGAGGCTAGAAAAGATGGATTTATGTCTTTCTCAAGGGTATTAGCACAAGTTGAAACGCAAACAGATTCGTTTAGGATTTCAACTCAGTGAACCGACTCCATTTCATACAAAATGGACATTACGTTAAGCGCGCCTCCTCGCATCTCCCCCCTCTCTCTCTCTTTTTATATATCTATATATATATATATAGATATATATGCATGTATATATACATATATATATATATATATATATACATGTATATACATATGTATATTTGTGTATGTATATATATATATGTATTTATATATGAATGTATATATATATATATATATTTCACGTTAATCTCAAACAGTGCTTGTAATATTCATACGAGAACTACATTCACTCTTGGAAAACGACAAATTTGACACAACACAAAGAAATGGATGCTCAAATGAGGCTAGCGCAAGATGAAATAATTTCAACAGTTAAAAACTGTCTGTCTCCAAGTAGTGTTGTCACGTGACTAAAATTATAGCATTAGAATCACGTGCGAATAGTATTTTCCCGCCTCATTTGCTTGGGATTACGTTTTAGATGAAACACCTTGTTTGTCGGACTAGATATAAAGTGAGAGGTGGAAGCGTGGCGGGGGCCTTTTGAAGAGGGTTTCTCGGTGGATATTTTATTAAAGGGTAAAAATGTGTCACGTGACGCTGTTTAAAATCGAAACCATCTCTCCTTACACCCGTTTAAGTGTCAGGGGGGCTTTTCCTAACATAAATATAAATTCGCATTTCAATCTGTTTCTCATCTTCACATCGACAAAATTCAAATGAGAAATTGTCATTTTATAGTTGCTTACTGATAATCTCTTCTTTTTTTTCTGGTACTCGTGTATAAGTCGACCCTTGATGAATGATTAATTGACGTCATTGATTCTTGAAGTTAAAGAGTTGCTCCTGGGTCTTCCTGTTAGGTTTGAATTTTAGCCACGTTTGCTCATATATAAGTCGATCTAGGATTTATACCCACAAGATCATTAATTTATGGAATTAATTCTTGAAGCCAAACAGCCACCCCCAGGCTCCTTTCTTAGGCTTTAACCTTGTTTACTCATGTATAAGTCGACCCTTGATTTATACTCACAAAATCATAACTTTATGGATTTAATTCTTCAAGCCAAACACTTATCCCTAGGCCTTCCTGTTAGGTTCGATTTTCAGCCACAGTTACTCATATCTAAGTCGACCGTTTATTTACAGTCACAAATTCGTTTATTTATGGAATTAATCTTTGAAGCCAAGGGTTTTTCAATGTCCATCCCATTATTTTTTAATATCATTATTTTTACCACAGTTACTCGTGTATACGTCGATCCTTGATAAATGTTTACGAAATCATTAGTTTACCAAATTAATTCTTGAAACCAAGGGTTGCTTAGTTCTTCCCGTCAAGTTTGAATTTCAGCCATGCTAGCTCATGTATAAGTCGACCCTTGATTTATACTCACAAAATCATTTAATTCTCATTGTGTTAGAATTTCAACTATAACAAATTATTACTCATACATATGTCAGGTATTTTCCTATAAATTATGTCATCAAAATTCGACTTATACACGAATATATACAGTATATCATAATAATCCGAATTTCATTTGCCTGAATGTGATCATAACTCATTAAAAAATACAATATATTGCAATATCGTTAAAATCATCCTTTCTAGAGAATATAGCAATTTCCAGTCCAATTTGCAAATCAGTATTGTTCATATTTACCCTATTATTAATTTTCCGAGAGAGAGATAACTACTGAATACTAATTATCGAGTACTTCTTTATTTATTGGTAATTAAAAAAATTAATCAATAGGTTGTAATTTTATATTGGGCTTTAAAGACCCCAAGGTAAAACCTTTCAGTGAATTTTCTCAAAAACCAAATGATTATCTAAATTCGTGAATAAAAACAACTTTCGTATGTCTTTTTCTTCTTTTGATGTCTTTTCGTAGTTCGAAAAAAATTGTTAGCAAAGTCGTAATTCCGGGAAAGCCCGTCGTAATGTGATAGCTAATGAGGTAGCCTCACAAACACGATCTTACTGAATAGTGAGTTTAGTCCTAACTAAGTACCTCGTACATTTGACCTTGTGCCAAATCTGACGGAAACTCAGTTTATTTTTCAATCGGGATCCTCACGTGGAAGAATGGTTCGCGATCTAAACTAGTAGACCGTTGGTAATGACTTCGATTCTCACTGGTTTTCCGGTCTACATTTATCATGTGAAAACTAAGGCATAATCCCAATACAAAATAAGATTGATTGCTATTAACAGCACGTCAGTCTGTCTAAGGTTATTTTATACCTAGAGGTTAGGGAATCGCGTTTATTGTACATTCACATTTTTGTGTAGTTGTTTCTTTAGAGCCTTTTGCACACAGTTATGTAATAAAGATAATTTAGACATAGTTATATGGTTTCAAGTATTCCCATCTAATACAAATAATTATATCGTTTCAAGTAATTATTTCTATCGAATAATAATTTGCACACAGTCCTATGGCTTCAAAGAACTAATAAGAGTCCTAAGTAAACTATTATAGCTTTAAGCAACTATTCTAAATACAAATAATTTACACTTATATGGTATTAAGCATTCCTAACTTATAATTTCTAAACAGATTTATTTGACCTATGGATGGGAACCTCACAATAACTCTCACTCTGGTTGGGAATGCTGAGTAGTGGCAATAAAGAAGTACTCTACACTCCCCAGATATCCAGAAATGGAGCCTCACCACTAGATGCAATTTAGCGTCATATTCAGGAGACCCCGTTTGGGATACAATCAACGTTTTTTTAACCTTATCGACTGGGAGAAATATGAAATAAGATAAAAAAATGTTTCTCAATTTATCGTTTTATTATTGATTATAACAAAATGCTATACAAAGCCCAAAATGCGGTGTTGGAAGATTGTATTGCGCCATACTTCAAAGTAGAGAACGCATTGAACTTAAGTACTGTCTTTTAGTATTGGCAAAGAATTATGCAACTGTTAAGCTCGATTACCAAGTGGGTAGAGTGTTCGCCCATAATCCGGGAGACCAGGGTTCAATCCCAGGTCGCGTTATACGAAAAGTTTAAAAATGGTATTTGATGCCTCCTTGCTTAACACTCAGCAATATAAGGTACGTATCAAGGGTAAAGTGGAGAAATCCAGGGAAAGGAGTAGCGCCCTTCCCTACACCTCGGTGTACTAGCTATTGAAAAGGGAGCCTTCGGGTCACCCTCGACTAAGTTTACTTCACTCACTTTGATATAAATAAATGAGTGGAGAGTAAGTTTGTGTTGCGCCAATTTTTAATGTCAGAAGGTTCTTTCAGCCTTGAAAGTCAGGATTCGGAATCTTTACTAGGGTTTGAACACTGAAATCATGAACCAGTGGAAAATACGAAACTCTCTCAAAAGTTATTTTGTTATAGAACCAGAAAAATGGCGCATCAAGTAAGAATCACTGACAATGGCTTGGAAGCCAAGCTCATGAACCATTACACAATGCCAAGTGCTCGTCTTATCCAGAGGTAGTTGCCATTTAGCATAGGAGTCTTCGTCTTTTAAGCTTAGCTTATTTTGGCACAAAGACATTAATATGGAGCATTCAGTCAGAATTGCAATCATTAACAATAGTATAGCTCGTTAACCATTACATAATGCAAACCATTCATTTCAACCAGGAGGTAAGTGTCTCGGTTGCATGGGTGTTTTGGTAACATGGGTATCTTGGTAGCATGGGTATCTTTGTCTTTTCATACCTAGTTACTTACTAAGTCTAGTTTAATTTAGCACAAGGCCAAAAATGTGGGGCACTCAGTGAGAATAGAACTGAATAATCTGTTCGTGTAGTTCGTTAGCTAATGCAGCGTTTGAGGCACCTATCCTCTATCAGCGTAGGTGTGTTCATATTTTGTTTTGTCAGGGAGAAAAAACGAGAACGTTTGGTTTCGAGTGTGTCTTGTGTGTCTGTGTGTGTGAGTCATGGTGGATTAGTCTTTATTTACTAAACTTAGCTTAGGCTGACATAGAACAAAACTGTAGTCCCTCAGTGAGAATCAAACTCTCTATTAAAGTAATAGTCTGCAAAGCAAAGCGCTCATGAGTGTGTGTGTGTGTGTTTGTCTTTTCTTCTATTTCATGAGCATTGCAACCGTCGCTTTTAATTCCAACTCTTTTTGTTAATTATGGTTCCTCATTAATAGAGGAATTATTTAAAGAATGCTAGAGAATTAAAAAAAGAATTTTTAACAAAAGAAATAAAAAAAGCAATGTGTATTGTAAAGAAACAGCAGTTGAAAAAGAAGCAAAGAGAGAGAGAGAGAGAGAGAGAGAGAGAGAGAGAGAGAGAGAGAGGGGGTAATAATAGACCGAGAAAGAAAGAAAGAAAGACAGAGGAAAAGAGAGTAAGAGAGAATCGAGAGAGATAAAAGTAAGAGACAGAGACAGAGACATCAGCGAGACAGACAGAGCCATTCTAAAGGAAATGAAAAAAAAAAAAAAAACTCCAGTGGTTAAGAATATATAAACATGGAAAGAATCAAGAAAAAAAAAAAAAAAAACCCAAGAGTGAAAGAAAAAGACGAAAAGATTGAAAGAAATAAAGTGTAAAACGAAAAAAAAAAAAAA
The DNA here is from genome assembly GCA_963585895.1 of Sepioteuthis lessoniana. Classification (NCBI taxonomy): domain Eukaryota; kingdom Metazoa; phylum Mollusca; class Cephalopoda; order Myopsida; family Loliginidae; genus Sepioteuthis; species Sepioteuthis lessoniana. The sequence goes on along the minus strand of OY757938.1, from coordinate 68,538,911 downwards.
AGATGGAAAGAAAGAAGAAAAAGGAAAGAGGGGAGGCAAGAAAGATAAAGAAAAATTGTGAAAGAAAAAGAGAGACGAAAAGAAAGAAAGAATGAAAGATGAGATGAAAGAAAGCAATCGAAAGTAGAATTTAAAAAAAATAAGTAATTTAGAAAATAAAAGAATATATACAAACAAAAATGATCGGCCAAAATAGAAAAGAAAAGAAAAGAAAAGAAAAAAAGGAAAAAAAGGAAAGAAAAGAAAAGAAAAGAAAAGAAAAAAAAAAGGAAAAAAAAGGAAAGAAAAGAAAAGAAAAAAATTGTATTCAATAACTTAAGGAAAATTCAAAATGAAAGACGCGGGAAAGTGAGGAAAAAAGAAAGAAAAAACCGTGAAGGCTAAAAAAAAAAAAAAGTATAAGACCTGCGAGAAGAAAAAAAGAAGAAAGAATTGTTGGATAAAGGAAGACGGTAAAGAAGGAGAACAAATGAACGAGAAAACTTTGAAAAAGAAAGCAATATTGATGAGGGTAAAGAAAGACTAGAAAAAAAAAAAAGAAAGAATGAAAAAAGAAAAGGTTGCAGGAGAGTTGAAAACAAAGAATAAAGGAAAGAGGAAAGAACAATGAGGAAAAAGAAAGAAAATAAAGAAAAAAGTCAATGCATCAAAGATAGATATGAAAAAAGTTATCGTAAAATTAGGAGTAAAGAAGGAAAGAAAGAAACCAGAAAGAAAGAAAGAAAAAGAAAAGAAATGAAAGAATGAAAATGTGGACAAAGAGAGTCAGGGATGAATAATAAAGAAAGTCGAAATTCGAACGGAAAAAAAGAAAAAAATTTAACGAAGGAGAAAAAGATAAAAATGTTCAAGAAGAAGACAAAGAAACACATCAAAGAAAGAAAGAGTAAAAAAAAAAAAAAAAAAAAAAGAAAAAAAGAGAGATCGAAAAAGGAGGAGCAAAAGAAAGAAAAGAAAAGAAAAGAAAGAACTATAAAGAATGAAACAAGGAAAGAAGGAAAAATATAACTTTTAGAAAGAAAGAAAGAAAGAAAGAAAAGGTATTACAAAAATGCAATGAATGAGAAACGAATGAAGAAAACAAAGGAAAGCTGGAAGAAATATTTGAAGTACGAGAAAAAGGTGCAAAAAAAAAAAAAGAAAAAAGAAAGAAAGAACTGAAGAAAACAAAAGTTTGAATGAATGAAAACCAGTGTAAATTCATTGAAAAAAAAATTCATTCTTTTTTGTGCGTTTATTTCTTGTGGTTACAATGAATCTACCCCCCCTACATACAATGTTATAATCAATGAACGACATTGTCTAAAAAATACCCCTCCTCCTAAAAAAACAGCATTTCCCCAAGACCATTAAAAGAGTTTAGGTTCAAATAAATTTTCTCAAGAATATTATCAAAAAATAGAACTTTTTTCTTTCTTCATATTTTCTTTTAAATTTTCTTTTCGTTTCAAAATGTCTTTGCATTTTTTTAAAGTCCTTAATTTCCTCACTGCTTTTGTTTTTATGTTGATTGAAGGAACGTCAACGAACAGAAAGCCGCAACTAAAGTGGCACCTATGAGATCATGAGGTTAATAAAAATCGGGAATAATAATAATGATAATAATAATTTCGGCCGGAATACTGAGAAGAGTCCTGGAGACTTGAGGAAGGGTTGCTGTCACTCATGCTGTGAAAAACTCTCATAATAATAATGATGTCTAGATCTGTTTATCTTATTCAAGACAGTGTTATCAATATAATAAAAATATAATCAACGTATTTGTTTAATATCATTTAGAAATGTTTGTATAAACAGAATGCATAGATTCACTGTCTCCCCTCATGCTAGGTCTTGGGTATTGACCGATAAGGAATTGTACGAGACAGAAATCTAAAAATCACAGGAGGATTTGAAACTATCCAGACTCCAGGACCTTTAAGATAAGTTAGAATACTGAGAAGAGTCCTGGAGACGTGAGGAGATTTACTGTCATTGACACTCAAACGAAAAACGACGAGTTAAAACTGGAATGAAAAACTCGAAACGATAACTGTAAAATAAAAAAAAGTGAAAAGAAGGATAAATACCTCGAACTTATTAAGGAACTGAAAAAAACTGTGGAACATGAAAGTGACAATTATACCAATTGTAATTGGTGCGTTTGGAACAGTAACTAAAGGATTACAAAAGGGACTGGAGGAGCTGGAAGTTGGCGCACGAGTGGAGACCATTCAAACTACTGCATTATTGAGAACGGCCAGAATACTGAGAAGAGTCCTGGAGAATTGAGGAGACTTGTTGTCATTCAGACTTCAGTGAAAGACCATCAGCTAACGCTGATGTGAAAAACTCTTATGAGTCAATAATATTAATAATAATAATAAGAAGAATAAGAAGAATAAGAATAAGAATAAAACAATAATAATATTAACGATAATAATGATAATAATAAATTTATAACAAATAAATGAATATAAATAAATTATGAATAAAAATATTAGTAATAATTTTTTAATTTTTTTTTATTTCAAATTGTTAATTGATCTAAAGTAAGATAACAAAAAAAAAGAAAAAAAAAAAAAGAAAAACAAAGTCAAAACAAAACAGTTGGTAGTTAAACATAAAATTTTCATTTATATCGGCAATTTAAGCAAAGATATTTAAAAAAATAATTAAAAACTGTTTAAAAAAAAATTGTTCAGCTTTGATGCGTAAAAAAAGCAAACTAATGTATTTGGAAACAAACAAACAAACGAATAATAATAATAATAATAATAATATGGAACATGCAGGTGACAATTATACCAATTGTAATTGGTACGTTTGGAACAGTAACTAAAGGATTACAAAAGGGACTGGAGGACTTGGCAGTTAGAGGACGAGTGCAAACTACTGCATTATTGAGAACAGATAGAATACTGAGAAGAGTCCTGGAGACTTGAGGAGACTTGCTGTCACTCAAACGCTGATGTAAAAAAAAACTCTAATGAGTAAATAATAAAGCGAAAAGAAAGATAAGTACCAAGACCTTGCTAAGGAATTGAAAAACTATGGAACATGAAAATGACAGCGATACCAATTGTAATTGGCGCGCTCGGTACAGTCACTAAAGGATTGATACAGGGACAGGAGGCTTTGAGAATAAGAGGATGAGTAGAGAACCATCCAAACTACAGCATTGTTGAGATCGGCCAGAATACTGAGAAGAGTCCTGGAGACTTGAGGAGACTTTCCGTCACTCAAACTCCTGTAAGAAACCATCAGCTAACTTTGGTATAATCCCAAAAGAGTAAAATACTCCTACTAATAATAATTTGAAATACAAATGGATCACCTAATCCCGACAAGAAGATCCATACCTAGTGGTAATCAACAATGAAAAAAAAAAAAAACAAAACATTTGTCATCGTTCCAGCGAATCAAAGTGAAAATAAAAGAAAGCAAAAGGATTGACAAATACTGGGACCTTGCCAGAGAACTAAAAACAAAACAAAATCTTTGGTACATGAGAGTAATGGTCATATCAATTGTAGTTGGTGCGCTGTGTAATGTCCCCTGGGGCATCGAAAAAAGACTGGAGATATTTGAAACCAGAGGAAGAATCAAGACCATCGAAACCACTGCATTATTAAGATCGGCTAGAATACTCAGAGGAGTCCTGGAGAGTTGAGGAGACTTGTTGTCACTTGGACTCCAGTAAGAAACATCCCAAGAATCGGGAAAAGAGATTCGAAGAGCAGCTGATTAGAGAGATAAAATATCCAGACCACAGCATTGCTAGAATCGGCTTGGATAATTAGAAGAGTCCTGGAGACATCAAGGAACTAGCTATCACTCAAACTCCCGAGTAAAACCATCAGCTAAAACTGGTATGAAAAACTCACAAGCATATCGAGGAGTATTCTGGAATAATAAGGAGAACTTGTTGTCACTTGATTTCCAGGGAAAGCTACAAGATGCAACTTTGTGAAATTTCAATAAACAATGATTACTGAATGTGAAAAGAAGAATAAGTACCTCGACCTTGCTAGGGAACAGAAAAAAACTTTGGAACATGCTGGTGACAATTATACCAATTGCGATTGATGCTTTTGGTATAATAACTAAAGGATTATTAAAGGGACTGGAGGACTTGGAAGCTGGCGGACGAGTGGAGTTCATCCAAACTACAGCATTATTGAGAACGGCCAGAATACTGAGAAGAGTCCTGGAGACTTGAGGTCACTTAATCTCCATTGAAAGATCATCAGCTAACGCTGATGTGAAAAACTTTAAATAGTAAATAATAATGATAATATCGATGAGAGTGCATGTGTGGAGAGGGAATGTTGTTGTCACTTGATCTCCACTGTAGAGCCGCCTAATATACCTTGTGTGAAAGACTGAATGGTAAACAAACCTGAGAATCAAATAATTCACATATTTTCCCCCCTCGTCAGTCCCTACCATCACAGAACAAGATGAAGGGTCGATATAAATCTTTGAACTCTTAAAGACAAAGTAATGATGATGATGATGATGATGATTTGCATGGAAATGTTTCAAAAGAATTCCCCATCAAAGTGTATCTTTTTTTAAAAATTTGAATCGAAAGCGATCGGAAAAGTTAGCGACATTCCACTTTATTGACGCTTAGAATGTGATTAGAGTTTTGTGGTGCATGGATATCTATATGAGTCATGCATGATTTTGTTTTAAAAGTTGGAGAACATTTTCTTTTTGTGCTTTTAATAACAACATAGTAATTGAAACGAACTTTCCTGTCTCTTCATAAGAGAAAGAATACGCAAAGAGAGAGAAAGAGAGAGAGAGGGAGAGAGAGAGAGAGGAGAGAGAGAGAGAGGGGGGAGAGAGAGAGGGAGATAGAGGGGAGAGAGAGTGAGAGAGATCGCAAAGTTGATAGAGAAAGAGAAGGGCAGAGAAAAATAGTGGGAAAGAGTTGCTCACCAAGAAAAGTGGAAAAAAAAAAAGAAAAAAGAGAAGGCAAAAATAAGTAAAAAAGAAATACAAAAAGAGGGTGGAATTTATTATGAAGAAAGTGACAAAGAAACTAAGATTGAGAGAATGTAAAAGTGAGAGATAGTGAGAAAGTGAGAGAGAGAGAGAGAGAGAAAGAGAGAGAGAGAGAGAGAGAGAGAGAGAGAGAGAGAGAGAGACAGACAGACAGACAGACAGACAGACAGACATGTAAAAAAGAGGATGGCATGTAAGCGTGGCTAAACGTGAGAGTAATAGTAACTCACACACACACACACACACACACACACACACACACACACACACAGAGAGAGAGAGAGAGAGAGAGAGAGAGAGAGAGAGTTTGTTTGTGTGCGTGTTTGTGTGAGTGTGTGTGTGGGGGGGAGAGATAAAGAGAGAGAAAGAAAAAGAAAATTAAACTGACTGTAAAAACAAGGAAAGAAATAGAGAATGATAGTGAACGGGAATAACAAAAAGAGAGATTGCGTGTATGTGTGTGTCTGATAGATAGATAGATAGATAGATAGATAGATAGATAGATAGATAGATAGAGAGTGAATGTGTGAGTGTGTGTGTGTGTGTGTGTGTGAGATAATTTGAGAGAGAGAGAGAGAGAGAGAGAGAGAGAGAGAGAGAGAGAGAGAGAGAGAGAGAGAGAGCATAAATGTTCGAATTGGGAAGGGGTATCTGGAATTTTTCTCAATAACTTTGAAAACAAATGAACAAACTAAAAAAAAAAAAGAACAAAGCACAACAACAAAATTACAAATAAACAATTCTTAAAAAAAAAAAAAGAAAAAGTCAACAACAAAAATCAGATACAAACGCTAAAATCTTTCACAAACTTCAACTCGAATATCCAAAACTCAGTTAATTCGCGTACATTTTGTACTCTGGATCGGAAATCACACAGCTAGAGGCGACAAAAACACAAAGTTGAAGAAAAACAGGACAATATGGTTGGGATAATTAAAAAAATGTCCTCTCATGATAAGAGCTAATTAATCATTTCATAAATATTACATATATTCACTCAGCTGAGTATAGTCTGGTACAAGGCTAATATCTGTGAGCGTCGAACTCACAACACAGAAATAATGGTCTACTTGACGAGCTCGTTCGATATAATTCCACGGTAATTCATTTTGAAGTATTTGCAAAGCTTTATGTCAATCTGACTCAAGGCCACCATTATAGGAGCTCCCATGAAAATGAAACGATTAAGTCAGTAATTATTATATACAATGCCTATTTTCAAATTATCTATTTAA
>OY757938.1:68482681-68517681 GCA_963585895.1 Sepioteuthis lessoniana | reverse complement strand
GCTTTAGTGCATGTGGAGTACCCCTTTATTACCATTACTCCCAGTTCCACTTTGCCCTGAAGTGGTTGTATCTGTTAGGATTCCATCAAGGGGTCAAATAAAAAATATTAAACCATTTACTTTACTTAAAACAATTCATCATATTTACCCAACCCCCCCGCTCGGGCAGGATATGACACTAGGTCAATTTTTTAAGCGGAGTTTAACAGGTTTGAAGTCAGAGTTTTCCTTCTCCTAGACTAGTTGCCTCACCAAGGCTGAAGAACCTAGTCTGTCCTACTATTTACCCATATCTGGAGGGAGAATAATTGGATTCATACCTTTCCCAAGGGTATTAGTGCTATGTGAAATGCAATCAGTCTCGTCCAGGATTTGAAATCGAGTCACCGTGTCCATTTCCTGCGACGATAACCATTACACCACGGGCACTCCCAAGATTTATAGAACTATTGTGTCAGCTTCAGATGTAGTTTAGAGTCATATGTTGGACAGACCTTTTTTTTTGCAGGGAACACCGTCAGCATATTCTAAGCCTCGCCGGCAGGCTAATAAATTGCTAAACTAGCTATTTACCACCCATTCGCGTAAGCAGAATATGACACAAGGTCAATTTTTAAGCGTGCTTTAACATGTTTGAATTCAGAATTTTCACTCTCCTGCACTGGCTGGCATAACAAGGTTAAAGAGTTAAGTCTACCTCACTATATCCTAATAGTCAGGATCATCGGATTCATGCCTTTCCTAAATGAATTAGCACTACGAAAAATGCAAACAGGATTTTAACTGTATGATATGAATGACCTGTTTATATATATATATATAAACTGTGTCTCTGGACACTAAAGGGCGTGGAGCCACAGCCACACCTCGTCTATCAATGCGTTGTCATTTCGTAGCAAGTAGATTTTTATGGATTGGAGTTGCTTGCGCCACGCCTATTGATTCAGAGTTTTTCCTTCTCCCAGGCTGGTTGTATTATCAAAGTTAAAGTCTGCCCTAATATCTATCCCCAACTGAGAGGAAAAAAAGACTGATTAATCCCTAAAAAGCATTCACACAAAAGCGAGACACAAACGGCTTCGTCTTGGATTTGAACACCGGACCGTTTCATAAAACGATAAAGATTACAGCACATGCCACACACACACACACACACACACACACACATATATATATATTTAGACATAATTTCTGTGTTTGTCAACGCACTTTAATGAGTAGTAATATCCATAATATGCATTGAATATTATCAGATACAAATTCACTAAGTAATCACAAGCAACACACACACACACACACACACACACACACACATATATATATATATATATATGCATACTTACACAAACACAGACACTTACACGCATACACATATATACACACACTCACACACATTCACACACACGCACACACACACACACACATATATATATATATTTCTTCAAAATCTAAATTCGGTTAGTAGTCACATGCATTATCTATCTATCTATCTATCTATCTATCTATATAAGAACGTGTGGGGTACATATTTGCATGTATTGACGTATTGATTTGTATATCAGCTACTGTATACAAGTGCACATTAATATATATATATATATATATAAATTCACGGAAAAATCGAAGACTAGCAAGAGCGTGTGTGTGTGTGTGTGTGTGTGCGAGAGAGAGAGAGAGAGAGAGAGAGAGAGAGAGAGAGAGAGAGAGAGAGATGGTGAGATCAACACGATAGCCAGCACACTTTAGTATGCAGTTGTGTGTACTTGTGTGCGTTTGGAAGTTGTCACATTGATTTTGGTCTAGAAAAGACGTGGAGACAGGCAAAGAAAGTTGGGTACAATTTTTTTACAGTTTCCGGCCTAGGTATGTGTCTTCATATGTCTCTTAGAATGTGCACGTGTCAGTGTCTCTGTGCGCGTTGTGCGCTTGTGCACATGCATCCGTGCGTGTGTGTTCGCACGCGTGAGCGCGCGGTGTGACATGAGCGAAGAATTTCGTAAATTTTCACTGATTCAATCAATTTACATTTGTTTAAATTCTCCGCATGCACCGCTTTCAGGAAATATTTCTCGAAAAATTGATGGGTGACTTCGATTCTCCTCGCCCAGAGTCGCGAGGGTAGGGTGAGGCTCTCTGTTTATAGGTGTGTGTGTATGTGAAAGATGGTTGGCAGGCCGGGGAAAATGAGACTTACACAGAAGGGGACCATGCCCGTCTCGAATGCAGACATCGAACAAGCAAACGTATAGAGTAATAGACCCTCTACATGTATATCAGCCGTATTCTTTATTCATAGAACATATATATATATATATATATATATATATATATATATATATATATTCCCAGCCCCTCTGTTTTAAGCAGGGTGTGACACAAGGACAACTATTAAGTGGATTTTAACAGGATGAATTCAGAGTTTTCCTTCTCCTGGTTCGGTTGTCGTCGTATCAACGTTAAAGCCCCTAGCCTGCCTTAATATTTACATCTAGTTGGAGGGAGGATAGTAACATACATGCCTTTCTCAAGGATACTAGCACTATGTGAAATGTAAATAGCTTCGTCAAGGTTTCTTACGGCAATAACCATTTCAACAAGCACCTCCTGATATATATATATATATATATAGAGAGAGAGAGAGAGAAAGAGAGAGAGAGAACGAGAAAGAGAGAGAAAGCGAGAGAGAGAAAGAGAAAGAGAGAGAGAGAGAGAGAGAGAGAGAGAGAGAGCGAATAAAAAGAATTGTAGTGGTCGGAAATATTAAAGCAGTCAATGTACGAAACTAGAACCGTTATAAGAACTGAAATATTGAAACTACATTCTTCTTACTGTAACCGTTAGTTTCATGTAGAGGAAACTACACTTATCTGACTCTCTTGCGTGAAACTTGCAGTTGCAGTACATATAAACTTAAATGTTTACGCTCATATAGATCTAATATTTGATGTCCCTACTTTTAGAAAATGTATAACGTAACACAAATATTTTTCTTGGATAGAAAGCGTTATTTCTTGATTGTTTTTGTGGCAAAAGTACAGAAAACGGTCACAGAAAGGAAACTTCAAACGTTGCTTTTCTGCCCTGGATAATGAAATTTTGTAAAAATTGACAAATACACCAATTTTTATTTACATCAGATTTTAATAAAACAAGAAGTGAATCAAAATATACTTCTGTCTTACTGTAACCGTAAGAATTTGATAAAAAATGTTTTTTTTGAGATTTGCTGTTGTAAGTCATTTTCACATGACAAAACAAAGTATCTGATGATGTTCTAAACATTTCATTACCCAGATCATAAAAGGTGTTTGAAGAACATTTAGTTTTGTTTTTATTTGTCTATTTCCTCCGATGCCGAACTTTAAAAAACCCCCATCATTCTGATGAAGTCTTTCTAAAATAAAGACGAAATATCACCGTCAGATCCGTTGTCAGTGTTTTAGTTTATCCCCTTTTCCACTTATCTATCTCATCTTGTCAGATTTACCAAAATCTGCCATTTCTCCACATACAAATTGAATATATATGGTTTGTAAACGAATAATGTGTAGGTAATATTTTTAAACGAGCCAGAGTTCATTTGTCTCCACACTGTTAAACAGTTTCCTGTATTGCTTAGACTAATTGTTTTATTTGCACACAGTTAAATGATTTCAAGTATTGCTCTCTAAAACTAAAGTCTTATTTGGACACCGTTAAAAGATCTCAAGTATTGCTACGAGGGGCAAACGATCAGTTTCCAGACTTTTTTCGTATGGGCATTAAAAATTGTCATAGACTCTTGAAAATTCAGTATCTTATTGCTATACATCTTATGAGATGACTGACCAATTTTTATGATTTCAGCTTCAAAGGAACAGCTACAGCAGCAATTGGAATACACCCTACTAAAGCCTGATTGTCACAGCTGGTGAATTTCAAAAATGCAATCTGACACTTTAGAAGAACGATATGCAATAAAATTCTGTTTTAAACTTGGAAAAAATGCTACAGAAACATATGGATTGCTTCAGACTGCTTTTAGACCATGTTGCATTAATCGAGCATCAGTTTTTGAGTGGCATAAGAGATTCAAGGAAGGCAGGGAGTCTTTGAGGGATGATGAGAGGTGTGGGAGGAGTAAGGAAGTCAATACACCAGAGTTGATTGGCCAAAGGGTTAAGGTTAGGGTTACTATGTTGAGGTTTTAAGGGTGTTCAGGAAGAGATTCCGTCGGAAGAAGCTGGCACTCTTCAAATCAGGTCAGTGGCATTTCCACCAGGACAATACACCAGTCCCCAACTCCATCCTTGTCACTAACTATTTGATCAAGATGGGCATCTAGATAGTTCCTCACCGTCCCTATACTCCAGACCTTGCTTCTTGTGACTTTTGCTTATTCTCTAAGCTCAGAGGTTGTCGTTATGAGACAATTGAGGAGATGAAAGAGACTGTGACGAAGGTCATTGACATGCTCACACAAGAGGACTTCCATGGGGCCTTCCAGTGGTTGTTGGAACCGTACAAGTGCATTGCAGTCGGAAGAGATTACTTCGAAGGGGACTAGAGTTTCATGTGTGTACTATCAATAAAAGTGCCCATACGAAAAAAAGTCTGGAAACTTAACGTATGCACCTCGTATTTGACACGAATAGTTTTATTGATGCACAATTAAATTGTTTCACGTATTGTTATTTAACACTATTAATTATATTCGATTTAATCATTCGTTTGCACACCCTTAAATGGTTCCAATTATTGTTATAATAATGGTAATTCAATAGTCATTTGTTTTGTTCACTGTTAAATGGTTTCAGGTATAGAAAATAATCAGATATTTTTATTTGACCCTTAGATGGGGCCCTACAGGTACTACTGTTACATAGCCATATATGAATATGTGAAATGTACATAGAATGTTCATAACTCATATATAGATAACAGGAATCCCGAAACATGAAAAACACTTGACGACTTCTTAGTTCAGGTACGAAACTTTTTATTACCTTTGACTTAAAGGTAATTCGACATAAGGAGAGTGATACACAATCTTTTTATGCTGACTTTTCCATCTGCCCCCCACCACGCGCGATACCCCACCGCAAACTACTGGTGTGATCTCGTCTTCTTCGGACGCTAAAACTCAACTTACTGACTTTTCTCAAATCCCCCAAATCCTCCGCGCACGCTTCCGGTGCAAGACGTCATTCACATTCCCCTGTTATATTCCCTCTCTGGGATTTTTTTTGACATCTCTGAATGACTCATCCTCCCCGCGCGCGCGTGAACATGTTGCATGTTGCACCTAACTAACCCATGCGCTAAGCGAAAGGTTCTCAGCCTAACTAAACCGAAAGGCAAGATATATAAAACGAAATCCCTCGGCCATTATATTACACTACCACTCCGGGTCAGAGTAGACTTGCAAGTAATGAAGCTTCGCTATCAGATGGTTTAGTGTCATATCCAGGATACTTGTTGGGTTGTAGTTACCTCTCTGTAGAGATGCAGTCAGCATACTCTACAGCCCCAGTCGACCGGATTGAGAATGAATTAAAGAAACATAGGAGTCTGACAGATTCATGACTATGGATTTGGTCGGCGTATACTACCCCCCGACCAGGTTGAAAGCATGCCTGGGGGCTCCAGAAGGGTGGGTTTTGTATATTTTTCATGATTACTATTTAATGAAAATTGACACATGAGTTAAGTGGAGGCCCTCAATCGTTCTTAGAATTAAAAAGGAATACATGAAATCATACATGATTTGTATTCGATAGGAATTGTAATATCGTATGCAAATTAGATACTACCATAAAAACAGTATCACCCTAAGTAAAGTCAGTCGCTTACAGTCATCATCCAGTTTTCGACTACTAGAGACGAGACAACGTCTATTTCCAAAAGTTTCTTTACTTCGTAACAGGAATATCTATTTCCATTGAAATGAGTTTAAACCATTTGTATTAAGAATCTGAATCTAAAAGCGTCAATTAAGGATTATTATCATTCATCATCATCATCATATCGTGCTGGCAGCACGGATATCCCTGACCCTCTCTCGCCACTCCTCCCTATCGTTCATCGCCCTAGGCAGGTCTTCAGGACAACAACCTGTATCCTCACATAGCTGCTGAATGTACGTTCGTGCTGGTCGTCCTGTTTTTGCGCGGCCATGTGTGGGGATCCATAAGAGTACATCTCTTATGAGTTCATCTCTGCTTCTCCAGCAATGTCCTGCATGTCTGGTTCGCCTAACTTGAATAGTTTTCGTGATAGGGGGCAGGTGGCCGTACAGTTGGTGTCTTGTGGGGTGTTGCTGCCAGGACTTGTTCAGGATTGCACGCAGCATTCTTGTGTAATTGCCATCTAGTTTCTTCTCCAGCCGTTTTGTTAGCGTCCATGTAGTGCATCCATATAGCAGTATCGATGTGACCGCTGCCTGGAAGAAACTGCGTTTCATTTTATCGGTTAGGTCTGATTTCCATATAGTCGATAGCCTATTGATAGCTGTCCATGCTTTCGTTAACCTTGTTTCGATGTCCTTTTCGGTTGATTCGACGCTGCTTCCTAGGTACGTGAATTTGTCTACTAGTTTAAGAGGGGTTCCTTTTAGAGTGGAGATGTCCCCCGTTTGGTTATAGCACATATATTCCGTTTTGTGTGCATTAACATGGAGGCCTATGCTTGCTGCTGCTCGTTCCAAACTATGCAGAAGTGTTTCGGCTTGGTCAGGTGTATTTGCCAGTATCGCTATGTCATCGGCGTAGTCGGCGTCGGTAATTGTTGTTGCGGGGTATCTTCTGCTTCTTTTCTTCGTCAGTTCGAAGCCATTCTCTTTGATTTTGTCAATCGATGTTCTAAGTACGTAGTCTAGACAAATGATAAAGAGATACGGAGCCAGCGTGTCCCCTTGTAGTACTCCTGCTACAATGGTGTGCAAGCAAATGACTGTCATTAAAATGAAAGAATTAGTTGATACCATAGAATTGTAAATAAAGTATTTGTATTAGATCGGAATACTTGATATCATAGAACTGTGAGCCAATTATTTGTATTAGATAGGAATACTTTATATCATAGAACTGTGTGCAAATTATTTGTATTAGATAGGAATACTTGATATCATAGAATTGTGTGCAAATTATTTGTATTAGATAGGAATACTTGATACCATAGAATTGTGTGCAAATTATTTGTATTAGATAGGAATACTTGATATCATAGAATTGTGTGCAAATTATTTGTATTTAATAGGAATACTTGATATCATAGGATTGTGAGCAAATTATTTGTATTAGATAGGAATACTTTATATCATAGAACTGTGTGCAAATTATTTGTATTAGATAGGAATACTTGATATCATAGAACTGTGTGCAAATTATTTGTATTAGATAGGAATACTTGATACCATAGAATTGTGTGCAAATTATTTGTATTAGATAGGAATACTTGATATCATAGAATTGTGTGCAAATTATTTGTATTTAATAGGAATACTTGAAAATCATAGGATTGTGAGCAAATTATTTGTATTAGATAGGAATACTTTATATCATAGAACTGTGTGCAAATTATTTGTATTAGATAGGAATACTTGATATCATAGAACTGTGTGCAAATTATTTGTATTAGATAGGAATACTTGATACCATAGAACTGAGTGCAAAATATTTCTATTAGATAGGAATTCTTGATATCATAGAAGTGGGTGCAAATTATTTGTATTAGATAAGAATACTTGATATCATAGAACTGTGTACAAATTATTTGTATTAGATAAGAATACTTGATATCATAGAACTGTGTACAAATTATTTGTATTAGATTGGAATACTTGATATCATAGAACTGTGTGCAAATTATTTGTATTAGATAAGAATGCTTGATATCATAGAACTGTGTGCAAATTATTTGTATTAGATTGGAATACTTGATATCATGGAACTGTGTGCAAATTATTTGTATTAGATATGAATACTTGATATCATAGAACTGTGTGCAAATTATTTCTATTAGATAGGAATACTTTATATCATAGAACTTATTGCAAATTATTTGTATTAGATAAGAATACTAGATATCATAGAACTGAGTGCAAATTATTTGTATTAGATATGAATACTTGATATCATAGAACTGTGTGCAAATTATTTGTATTAGATAGGAATTCTTGATATCATAGAAGTGGGTGCAAATTATTTGTATTAGATAAGAATTCTTGATATCATAGAACTCTGAAAAAAAGCATCTTACGCAACAACTACACAAAAAAAAGCAAATATGAACATACAACGAACGTGATTCCCTGACGACTTAGGGCATCTTATTTTAAATTCTTTCGAGTATCAATCAACTTCCCTCAGGTAAATCTGTTAGGAGGAACGCTTTAGTCACCTATCATTTGATTATATATATATGTATATGATGACGCGTGTCAATTATCCTTTTTAAAATTGAGCAATTTTGAATAAAAAAGGGAAAATATTTTTCTTTTAATCAAATTCCTTTTTGTTTTTAGAAATTACTTTGAACTAATACGATATTCCTCAAATCCCTTCGAGTTCAGCTTCCAAGAGAATTTTTAAAATGGTAAGTGACTTTTGCGTCACTTTTTAAGTTTTGTTAATTTAACGGAAAATCAAAACATTGTGGGTTATTTAATACTGAAATTCTATTCATTTGTAAATGTTTGATTATTATCAAAACTCTTTACATTTTCAACATTACATTGAAAGCATTTTTTAAAAATCGAAACGGTTTCAAGTGTTCCAATGTCATACCACTAATTTGTTAATAATAATATCGGGGCGTTATCGTAGCCTTGTGGCAAACATGTTGGACTATGATATCGTAGTAAGCGAGTTCGAATTTCAGTCGCGGTATTACGGTCACTTTTGAAGCCATACAATTGGGAAAGGCATGAATCCCATTATCTCCCCCAACGATTGGTTAAATATTACGACTACTGTTTTTCTACAGGGATGTCTTCGGAATTAAATAACCCAAGAAGGCTGATAGGCCATTAAACAAAAAAAAAAGAAGAAAAAACCTTAACAAAAAACAAACAAAAGTAATTACATAGTTTCAAGTAAGTAAAGTAAAAGTTGTCTCCCTTTTGTCGAGGGCGACCAGAAGGCTCCCTTTTCAATAGCTACTACACCTAGATGTAGGGGAGAGCACTACTCCTTTCCTTGGATTGCTCCCCTTTACCCTTGATACGTACCTTATATTGCTGAGTGTTCAGCAAGGAGGTATCAAGTACCATTTCTTAAAGTCTTTGGTATGACGTGACCTAGGATTGAACCCAGTTCTCCCTGACCATTGGTGAACACTCTACCCACAATGAAAAGATAATAATAATAATAATAATTTGTTTGCAGAGTTATATTGTTTCAAGTATTCTTATTCAACGCCAACATAAAAGAGTTCCTGATCAGATCTATCCTCTTATAATTTTTGGAAATAGCTGAAGGCTCAAGTTTTTAACCAGAGGTCGCAGATCTATACCGTTGTAATTACTTCCCTTTAGGATTCTTGAAGGCTTAAGTCTTTAAATATCGGCCGGAGACAACAGAAGAACTAAAAGATTTGATTTGTAATGAAATCACTGCACTATTAGAGGCAAAATCTCAATGAACGCTGCAGAACTTCAGGGTGATGCTTCAGGAATCTATAAGCCAAGTATTACAATGATAGAAGAATCTTTTTAAACAAAACTAATGATAGTTACAAAATGACAAATATTGTTCTTTCTTATAAAGTTCTTTTTTAATCAAATTTTGAATCCGTTATTTTTTACCCCAAATTATTTTCCAAACTTGACTGATCCTTTTGTCAGGCCCAGTAAAGTTTTACATGTATACGAGCTTTGATCAAAAAGAAGCCAGCCTAGTCGGCTGGGGTTGTGGAATACCCCGACTGCCTCTCTACAGAGAAGTGAGACCTCCCACCAACAAATATCCTGTTATGACACTAAACAATCTGATGGTGAGGCTCCAGTAATTCTGGAGCTTTAGGGAATGCAGAATATCCCTTCATTGTCATCGCTCCCAGGTTCACTCAGGCCTGGAGTGGTAGCACCTGATAGGTTCCTATCTATGGGTCAAATAGAATTATTTGACATTTAAAGTAAGTGCAAACAAATGACTTTTGCTAAACTGAATTGTTTGAAATAGAACTGTTTGATCCTTTAACTGTGAGTAATGTTACGCCGCCATGTGCCCAGCGGGCTTGCAGGGTTCCGTTCGTTCCCTCCAACTCCACCAGTTAAAGCAGGGCACACACATGGGGTGTAGTTTACCAACGCTATTTAATATTATAGATATCACCAACTCCCTTGCTGAACGACATTTTAAAGCCACTAGGTGGGTTATAGGTGAATTATTAAAATTCAACACAGTTAACTGGCTAGCTTTTCTCCTCATATACAAGGCCTTCGACAAATACAATACTTTCACAAACAAAAAAGAAATCTGAACTGCCGTGTTTGGATCAACAAGATTAATAACAATATTCTTTTATTGAATATAAGAAAGAAATAAAAAAACAAAATAAAACAATTCACGTAAAAGCTAGGAGCGAGATAGTCTTCTAAATGGCGGAAGATGAAAATACAGTTCGTCAGCGGTAGATACGGTCCGCTTTCCTTCAGATTTTGGGATTTAATGGCAGAGCCCGTATTCAAAATCTCAAGATTATCATTCGGGGAATATTCCCTCTTCTTTTCCCCTCTATCTTATCAGAGCTATTCCTCCATTCCGTAATTTGTCTCTTATTCCCGTCAGCATGAATACAGCAAGAGAAATTTAAATATACTTCAATTGTATGTTCACTTATTTGGGATTTTGCCGAGTCTTTTCTCCTTCCACTTTTTCCTCTCGTTATTGGGCTTCCATAACACGTTGATAAAAAGATGCACGTCTTATTTCAGATAAGACCAAGATTAATTATTATCTCTTTCCTCGTAAACCAGTGTCCGGCTTGGGATATTTCATTTAACGAGGGTCACAGGCCTCTCAGTGCGAATTTATTCAGAGGAGAAGCTTTTTCTTGTCTCTCAGAGTTCTCTGCGTGGCATGACTTTGGAATCTGGTTTTCTTCCGTATTCTCAATTATGTGTCTTCGCTCTCCAACGAACAAACGGCGACTAGTTAGTTTCCGTAGTTTGAAAAATGACCATGTGTTGGCTTTTTTGGCGGTTTATTCCTCCGCACCAATTATGGTCGCTGTCCGCCTCTCTCCGCTGACGCATACATGGCTAATAGAGAGTGGGATTCTCTCATGATCATGTCACCTCGTGCTAATAGGGAGGGTTGAAGAGAAAAGGACTTTCCACAGCCACTATTCTTGGTTACTACTATAGTCAGCTAACGGCCAGCGTGTCGCGCCTCCTTTCCCCATAATCCGGCAAATGTATGAGGGTGTCGTATTTCCTCGTCACAGTAAACAAATGACGGTATTTAATTGAATTGTTAGTGATACATAGAAATACTTGAAATCATTTTACTTTTTGACTTATGATTACAAATCGTATATATTTAATACATATGTATAAACTGGATTTGGCATAAAATAACCTACAATGGTTGATATGCCATAAAACCAAACCGAACCAAAACAAAAAGTAGCGTGATTCGGTGGTTAACTTGCTGCACTGCGGTATTGTAGTAAGCGAGTTCGAACTCCAGTCGAACTATTATATTCACTTTTGGACTAATACTATTTGGGAAAGTTAAGAATTCCCATCATCCCCCAGCTATAGGTTAGATTGTATCACTACTGTTTTTCTACAAGTGTGGCTTCGGTATTAAATAACCAATATCAACCTTTTTGGATAATCTAATGCTAAAGTCTTCCTTGTAGGAGAATAGAAGTGATACTATTTAACCCTAACTCAGTGGGGAGAAGGAGATTCATGCCTTTTCTTTTGTCCGAATTTGAACATCTTAGCTTTACTGGAATTCGAAATCGGTTCATGCAATATCACAGTCCAGCATATTAGCCCCGACATGACCGGGAGTTTTTTCCCAACTTTTAAATTTATATGAAGACATACGTACAGCTGAGCAAAATATCAAAAAGCGATATCTAGACGTATTCCAATCGAAGGCGATCAGTTTGACCCATAGATGGGGACTTAACTAGCATCTCCCCTCCAGCTTAGAGTGGACCTGGGAGTAATGATATTGAAGAGGTACCGTACACTCTCTAAATTTCCTGAACTGGAACTTCATCATCACACGCAGATTTTTTTTATACCCAGGAAATCCTTTTTTTATGGGGTGCTTTACCCCTTTATGGGAGGGGGATACAGTCAATATATTCTAAGCCTTATCGAAATGGTGAAATATCGAGTTAATCCTTCATTTTCCTTTTCTCTTCAATTCGAACTGATTTCCTTATATGTTCAGCCGAGAATCAACTGTTTCTCTATTTTTAACGATCCGAATAGTCACCAATTTTTATCGACACGCTACTCCTGACGTTATGTGTAAATAATTCGATTTTTGTCTCGTCAAACCACAGAATAAAATGACCCAAACATTCAGGATTTTCCAGGAAGTCACTTTCAAATTTCAAATAGGCATTTAAGTGCTTCTTCTTCAATAATGATGCCTTTCGAGGACGGTAAGCCTTCAAGCTATCTCGATTGAGACCGGCTCACGTAATAGTTGACCGTGAATCATAGACTCCTGTCCCTGCCAAATTGGCTTATATTGCTTTCTTTGTCATCTTAGAATCTCTGTTCACCATTTTCATTAGCGTCCTTCGTTTTGCATCGAAAATATCCTGTTCCTGCTACATCCACTCTTTCACGAACTACTATCATGGATCTTTAAGATGATGTTTTGAAACTTTTAAATGCGTAGATATCGACTGAAATCTATCATGAACAAATCAATTATATCTCGGTTTACCGAAGAACTATATTGATATATCCAAGCCATGATGCTGAGAGAAGAATTGCCGAGCTATGCTTATAAAAATACTGCACATGTCATTATTAGTTGGTTATAACACAGAGATTCGGCGCGTCAAGTTCGAATCCTGAATGCTATTTAATTTCATGATAATGCCCTTAGGAAAGGCATATATCCATCTTTTGTCCCAGAAATATGGTTAAATACTGGAACAAACCGGGTTCTTTCGCCTTGTTGCAGCAACCGGTCAAGGAGAAAAAAAAACCTGACCTTGTATTGTATCCTGCCCATAGTGAAGGTGTTGGTGGTATTACAGAAAATAGGATATTTTTCAACAATTCTTCTCAAACACTTCCAGGAGCCCATCCTGGATGCCAAATGCTTCTAGTCGTCTACCACACTAAACTAAGCTTATAAAGTAAGAAAATCTTTTTACTGTTATTTTGACGGAATTATTTAGGTATGGTTCGGCCTTTCTCCCTTGGATCAGAGTATAGTATCTGCTATTTGTCCTCAGCTGTAATGTCTTCGGAGAGGATGAGGCAAAGTGATACGGAGTCAACCTGGTTCTGGGTATCCTAACTCTACGACAGTATCTCCCCCCATTTCATAAAAGAGGAAAGTTAAACTGACTGTGACTGTGGTCTGGCTTAGTTTTAACCTTATTTCATCGAGGCAGATATTCAGGATAATCTATATTCTGCCAGCAAGACTTAAAATATCACAAGTGGGTAATTTACGTTTGGGCACAACTGTTTGGGCCTGGCTAATTTGGTTTTAACGCAAGCTTATTTGGTGATGGATATTTGATTTAAAGGTATATCAACCCTTGATGGTTATTCGATTAACATTTTTTTTACATTCTATAAGTTGTTTTTCAAAAGAATTGAATCAAATACAAACAATATGCAGGACAGATTTTTCTGACCTAAATTAAATAATATAAAAAAGTTTTATGCTTTACAAAAGAAGTATTAACATTGAATTGGATGATGATATTTCTCCAACAAAAATTGGCGGGAAAAGTATATCAGTACAAGACGATGAAATAGCAATTTGCTCAGGAAGAATAATAATTTAGTTCCCTAATAAAAATGATAATTCTACAAATAAACAATGGCTGTTAGGTGATTTGGTTTGATTTGGTTTTATGGTATATCAGCCATTATAAGTTATCCTGTTTACCAACCCCTCCGCTCGGGCAGGATATGACACAAGGTCAATTTTTAAGCGGAGTTTAACAGGTTTGAAATCAGAGTTTTCCTTCTCCTAGACTAGTTGCCTCACCAAGGCTGAAGAACCTAGTCTGTCCTACTATTTACCCATAGCTAGAGGGAGAATATTTGGATTCATACCTTTCCCAAGAGTATTAGTGCTATGTGAAATGCAATCAGTCTCGTCCAGGATTTGAACTCGTGTCGTCGTGTCCACATCCTGCGACGCTAACCATTACACCACGGGCAACCATTATAAGTTATTCAGTACCAAATCCTTTTTATACATATATATTAGATATATGTGATTTGTAAACCCATTCGTATATAACATTTTTAAACAAACCAGAGCCCATTTTTTTCACAAATTCAAACGTTTTCAAATATTTTTATCTGATACGAATAATTATATTTACTGTTAATCATTTGTTTGCACCTGGTGTAAAGGTCCCAAGTATTGCTATGTATCACTAAAAATTAAATTAAACATCAGTCATTTGTTGACACTTTAGATAAATGATCAAACAGATCTATTTTATGTCAAAAACAGTTCTATTTCAAACAATTCTCTTCAGCATACGTACAGCTTTTTCTCTACACACAGTTAACTATAAAATCAGCTCTATTTCGAACAATTCAGTTTAGCATAAGTACACTGTTTGGTTCTATTTAACCCATAGATAGAACCCTATCAGGTGCTACCACTCCGGGGCAGAGTAGACCTGGGAGCGATGCCAATAAAGGGGTACCTCTCATTTCCCTAAAGCAGCAGTATTACTGGAGCCTCACCATCAGATTATTTAGCATGATATCCAGGACACTCATTGAAGGAGTCTTACCCGTTTGCAAGGATGTAGTCGGTGTATTCTTCAGCCTCAGCCGACTAGGCCCGCGAGTCGATGGTGTCGTTAAAGACAACAGTTAAAAACTTCTTCTTTGCTTGGTTAAAAACAGATCTTCTAATATTATAACAGTTGTATTAGAAAAATATATTTAGCCAGGATCAATTATTATATCAGATGGACATTTATTTATCTTATCCTGTAGCTTGCAGAAACCTTAACTTTAAGCATGATATAAATCATATTGAGGGATTTGTAGATGACAATGGATGTATTATTAATCAAGCTGAAAATCTGTGGACGCCGATTAAAAAATATTACAAGGAGAGAAATACAATAAGACGATCTAATATGTAGGGGTTTTAGTTGAATTCACTTGGAAATATAAGTATATTAGTCTAAGAATAAGAGAATCAATGTTTTTAGTTCTATAATAAATTTGATCTAATTTTTTTTTGTCTTAAAATATTTACTTACCCACTTTGATTAATACAGAATTTTGAAAAATCTTTTCGGGAAAATGTCCCTTGGGGCCAAAATGGCCGTGCTCAAACGGTCGTGCCAAAATGGACACACCCAATTGTCCTATTCCGCCCTGAGTGTATATCTCTTGTTGATGGGTAAGACGCTCGATAAAAATGGTGTCTTGTGTTTTATACTAACCCGCGTCTTATAGTGAGTCTCCGTCTTGTATTGGGCGTACTTCTTAGAACCAAAAAGACTTATATGAAAATTATTGTATTTCATAGGAATACTTGATAACATATAACTAAATTATTTGTATTAAGAATAGTTACTTGAAGATATAATAATTAACTAACGATTATTATTATTCACTTGAAACCATATAACTGTATGTAAACAAATTATTATTAAAAGAAATAATTACCTGAAGCCATGAACTTATTAATATTAGATAGGAATTCTTGAAAGCATGCAACTGTGTGAAAGTTATTGTATTCGAGAGGAATATTTGAAATGATATAACGGGAAATTATTAATATGAAGAATAGTTACTTGAAGCTAATCCGTCGGAAGAACGCTCACCGGATGGAGACACAGACTTCTTTGACATTGTCGCAGTTCTGCTGCGAGGGGACGCATTAGCACCATACTTGATCATAATCTGCCAAGACAACGTACTTCGGACGTCGATAGATTTAATGAAAGAAAATGGCCTTACACTGGAAAAGGTAAGAAGCAGACGATACCCGGCTCAACCTTTTACGGATGCGGACTACGCTAATGACATAGCGCTCCAGGCAAATACACCCGCCCAGGCTTAATTCCTGCTGTATAGTCTGGAACGGGCAGCAGACAGCATAGGCGTCCATGTGAACGTAGACAAAACGGAGAATATGTGTTTTTATTAAAATGACAATATCTCCATACTTAATGGTGGCTCTCTGAAACTTATGGACCTACCTCGGAAGCAGCATCTCATCTACCGAAAATGACATCAATACGTGACTAGCGAAGGTATGGGGATCTATCGATAGGCTATCGGTCATATGGAAGTCAGACCTATCCGATAAAACAAAACACATTTTTTTCCAAGTAGCCATCGTGTCCATACTACTGTATGGATGGACTACTTGGACGCTGACTAAGCGCATGGAGAAAAAGCTTGACGGCAATTGTACAAGGATGCTACGAGCTAATTAAACAAATCGTGGAAGCAATATTTCATAAAACAGTAGCTGTACTGCCACTAACCACCCATCTCGAAGACTGTCCAAGTTTGACGAACAAGACATTCAGGACACTACTGGAGGAGCAAGGACGAACTCATGAGCGATGTTCTCGAATGGACTCCTTCGCACGGACGCGCAATTATAGGACGGTCAACAAGAACTTATCTACAACAGTTCTGTACGAACAAAGGATATGGCCGGGAGGACCTGCTGGAAGCGCTGGATGATAGGGATGGATGGCGAGAGAGAGAGAGAGAGAGAGAGTTAGAGAAATCTGTGCGAGCAGCATGACATCATGATGATTGTTTACCAATGGTTATTATTTGTTACTTGAAACCTTATAACTGTCCAAATAAATGATTTATTAAATTGAAAGAATTACTTGAAACCATATAATTATTAATATTAGATAATAATACTTGAAACCATAAAATTGTGTGCAAATCATTTTTGTTAGATAGGAATACTTGAAACCATAAAATTATGTGCAAATCATTTTTATTAGATAGGAATACTTGAAACCATATATCTGTGTGCAAATTATTCGTATTAGATTGGAATACTTGAAATCGTATAGTTGTGTGTAAATTATTTGTATTTGATAGGAATACTTGAAACCATAGAACTACAATAAATTGAAGTGTACAAGTCGACTTATAGGCAAGAGTTAAAATCGAAACCTTTACCACAGCGTGGTGAACAAATGAAAAACTTCTCTTAAGAATCGATATCCATCAATTTCCGTAACTCCAGTTGATTGCCATAAAATGTCCAACTTTAATTCGTGTTTGGTGAACATATTTAACAAAATAACTCATAGATTGATTTAAAATAATAAAACTATAAAACAAATCAGTTTTATAAAACATTATATCACACACTACATGGACGCTAACTAAACGGTTGGAGAAAAAGCTTGACGGCAACTACACAAGAATACTGCAAGCAATATTGAACAAGTCCTGGAGGCAACACCCCACAAAGCAGCAGCTGTACTGCCACCTACCACACATCACGAAAACTATCCAAGTTAGACGAACCAGACATGCGGAACACTGCTGGTGAAGTAGGGACAAGCTCATAAGTGATGTACTCCTATGGACCCCTTCACATGGCCGAGTAAAAGCAGGGCGACCAGTTCGAACCTACTTACAGCAGCTCTGTGAGGATACGGGATTTAGCCCGGAGGACCTGTCGAAAGCGATGAACGATAGGGAGAAGTGGCGAGAGAGGGTCAGGGATATCCCTGCCGATGGCACGACAAGATGATGATGATGATATAACACACTGTTTCAAGCAGCTGATGCACCGTTTGTAAACACTTAGCAGAACGTTACAGCACCCAGACAGCCTGACGGACAACTATAGTATTTTGTTTATCTGTGCAATTTCATGAAAGTGCAATAGTGAATTCATAAGAATATAATCTCAAATGTGTAAGATATGCATGTTTCACATAAAATTCTGATTTTAGAGAAAAATTACGTACACTAAACACAACATGAGTAATGACAGTTTATTGAGACATAATGGTAGTTTATTGAATATGAACACATTGGCATTAATACTGTATTTATTGGACACAACTTGAAATGTTGTGTCCAATAAATACAGTATTAATGCCAATGTGTTCATAGTTAATGCCAATGTATTCATAGTTCATTACAAAGTTATTTTTATTGATGATTGGTTAAGTTTTGTTCTACTAGTAGCCTATTGTTTGTTTTGGCCAATAAACAGGTATACGAGGTCTTCCCTAGAATTTTGAGCTGAAAATCGTGAAGTTGATTTATATGCTACGTTGACTTGTACACCACAATTTACAGGCTGTGCAATAAAAACCTTTTGGAAACGACCACACAAAAATGTTAAGAGGAACATGTAATGAACACAATTGCATAACCATCAAATCTACATTAACCCTAAACGGGTTGACATGCCATTAAAATCAATCAATCAATCAATTTTTAGAAATTATCTATTTCTTTAATTATGCTGAAGGAAATTACTTTAAAATATGCAGACTGTATCCCTTGCGGAGAGTTACTCCTCCCCTTTAAAAAAATGGTGGGTGCAGTATTTTTATTGCCCTGTTGGCAAGGCTTAAAATAAGTTGATGGTATCCTTTCAGAGGGGTAAACTCTAAAACTACATCTGATAGTGACGTATCTAGTCCTGGAGATCTGTGGAGTACTCGTTCCTTGCCATTACTTCCAAGTCTATTCTGAAAAGAATTAATAAACTATAAATGCAAACTAGCTCTATTGGTGAGGTTTAAAATATGCAGACTGTATCCCCTGCAGAGAGTTACTCCCCCCTTGAAAAAAATGGTGGGTGCAGAGTATAACACTAATTTACATCTGATTGTGGGGCTCCAGAGATGGAGAGTGTAGAGCACCCCCTTCATTGTCATTTGTCCCAAGTTTATTCTGTCCCTAGAGGGATTAATACCTGTTAGGCTCCCATCTCCAGATTAAATTCATCTGTTTAAAAATTATTCATATTTGATTGGACAAAAAAAAATATCCTTAACAATTGCTCCAAAAATGTAAATATGAAGATACAATGAATGTGATTCCCTAACCATTTAGGCATAAAATAACCCTTGATGGGTTGATATGCTGTTAAAATCAATCCTTTTATTTTTATAATATTCTTAGGAAATTGTCAAAAGAAATTGTTAAAATCTTTTGTGTATTGTAGAAATATAACTAATTTATTATACATAAATTTGAACAATTAGCTAAATTCTATGGAAAAGGAATATTTAATTCTAAAATAAATCCTAAATATACAAGGAAAGGAGAAGGAAATTACTTGATAAGTAACTGATACTCACCAAAAAGTGAGTGGACAGTCAAATGCTGCTCATGCCATTATCATTCAACTGAATAATTCTATATAATGCGATTTACTTAGTTGAATGAAAAATGTTTGCCTTATTTCTTTTTCTTATTTGATAAATAATATTAGGGTCATCAGGAGAGAATGTGGATCGTTTTGGAGCCTTCTTCACAACAGTTTTATTTGCACACCTGCCTCCCTCACTGAATATAAATGATATTAGGGTCATCAGGAGAGAATGTGGATCGTTTTGGAGCCTTCTTCTCAATGGTTTTATTTGCACACCTGCCTCCCTCACTGAATATAAATGATATTAGGGTCATCAGAAGAGAATGTGGATCGTTTTGGAGCCTTCTTCTCAACGGTTTTATTTGCAAACCTGACTGCCTCACTGAATATAAATGATATTAGGGTCATCAGGAGAGAATGTGGATCGTTTTGGAGCCTTCTTCTCAACGGTTTTATTTGCACACCTGCCTCCCTCACTGAATATAAATGATATTAGGGTCATCAGAAGAGAATGTGGATCGTTTTGGAGCCTTCTTCTCAACGGTTTTATTTGCACACCTGCCTCCCTCACTGAATATAAATGATATTAGTTTCATCAAAAGAGAATGTGGATCGTTTTGGAGCCTTCTTCTCAACGGTTTTATTTGCACACCTGCCTCCCTCACTGAATATAAATGATATTAGGGTCATCAGAAGAGAATGTGGATCGTTTTGGAGCCTTCTTCTCAACGGTTTTATTTGCACACCTGCCTACCACACTGAATATAAATGATATTAGAGTCATCAGGAGAGAATGTGGATCGTTTTGGAGCCTTCTTCTCAACGGTTTTATTTGCACACCTGCCTCCCTCAC
Organism: Sepioteuthis lessoniana; assembly: GCA_963585895.1. NCBI lineage: Eukaryota > Metazoa > Mollusca > Cephalopoda > Myopsida > Loliginidae > Sepioteuthis > Sepioteuthis lessoniana. The sequence continues at coordinate 68,497,320 of OY757938.1, read as the reverse complement.
TGAATATAAATGATATTAAGGTCATCAGGAGAGAATGTGGATCGTTTTGGAGCCTCTTCTCAACGGTTTTATTTGCACACCTGCCTCCCTCACTGAATATAAATGATATTAGGGTCATCAGAAGAGAATGTGGATCGTTTTGGAGCCTTCTTCTCAACGGTTTTATTTGCACACCTGCCTCCCTCACTGAATATAAATGATATTAGGGTCATCAGGAGAGAATGTGGATCGTTTTGGAGCCTTCTTCTCAACGGTTTTATTTGCACACCTGCCTCCCTCACTGAATATAAATGATATTAGGGTCATCAGGAGAGAATGTGTATCGTTTTGGAGCCTTCTTCTCAACGGTTTTATTTGCACACCTGCCTCCCTCACTGAATATAAATGATATTAGGGTCATCGGGAGAGAATGTGGATCGTTTTGGAGCCTTCTTCTCAACGGTTTTATTTGCACACCTGCCTCCCTCACTGAATATAAATGATATTAGGGTCATCAGAAGAGAATGTGGATCGTTTTGGAGCCTTCTTCTCAACGGTTTTATTTGCACACCTGCCTCCCTCACTGAATATAAATGATATTAGGGTCATCAGGAGAGAATGTGGATCGTTTTAGAGCCTTCTTCTCAACGGTTTTATTTGCACACCTGCCTCCCTCACTGAATATAAATGATATTAGGGTCATCAGAAGAGAATGTGGATCGTTTTGGAGCCTTCTTCTCAACGGTTTTATTTGCACACTTGCCTCCCTCACTGAATATAAATGATATTAGGGTCATCAGGAGAGAATGTGGATCGTTTTGGAGCCTTCTTCTCAACGGTTTTATTTGCACACCTGCCTCCCTCACTGAATATAAATGATATTAGGGTCATCAGGAGAGAATGTGGATCGTTTTGGAGCCTTCTTCTCAACGGTTTTATTTGCACACCTGCCTCCCTCACTGAATATAAATGATATTAGGGTCATCAGGAGAGACTGTGGATCGTTTTGGAGCCTTCTTCTCAACGGTTTTATTTGCACACCTGCCTCCCTCACTGAATATAAATGATATTAGGGTCATCAGAAGAGAATGTGGATCGTTTTGGAGCCTTCTTCTCAACGGTTTTATTTGCACACCTGCCTCCCTCACTGAATATAAATGATATTAGGGTCATCAGAAGAGAATGTGGATCGTTTTGGAGTCTTCTTCTCAACGGTTTTATTTGCACACCTGCCTCCATCACTGAATATAAAGGATATTTGGGTCATCAGGAGAGAATGTGGATCGTTTTGGTGCCTTCTTCTCAACGGTTTTATTTGCACACCTGCCTCCCTCACTGAATATAAATGATATTAAGGTCATCAGGAGAGAATGTGGATCGTTTTGGAGCCTTCTTCTCAACGGTTTTATTTGCACACCTGCCGCCCTCAGTGAATATAAATGATATTAGGGTCATCAGGAGAGAATGTGGATCGTTTTGGAGCCTTCTTCTCAACGGTTTTATTTGCACACCTGCCTCCCTCACTGAATATAAACTATATTAGGGTCATCAGGAGAGAATGTGGATCGTTTTGGAGCCTTCTTCTCAACGGTTTTATTTGCACACCTGCCTCCCTCACTGAATATAAATGATATTAGGGTCATCAGGAGAGAATGTGGATCGTTTTGGAGCCTTCTTCTCAACGGTTTTATTTGCACACCTGCCTCCCTCACTGAATATAAAGGATATTAGGGTCATCAGGAGAGAATGTGGATCGTTTTGGTGCCTTCTTCTCAACGGTTTTATTTGCACACCTGCCTCCCTCACTGAATATAAATGATATTAAGGTCATCAGGAGAGAATGTGGATCGTTTTGGAGCCTTCTTCTCAACGGTTTTATTTGCACACCTGCCGCCCTCACTGAATATAAATGATATTAGGGTCATCAGGAGAGAATGTGGATCGTTTTGGAGCCTTCTTCTCAACGGTTTTATTTGCACACCTGCCTCCCTCACTGAATATAAACTATATTAGGGTCATCAGGAGAGAATGTGGATCGTTTTGGAGCCTTCTTCTCAACGGTTTTCTTTGCACACCTGCCTCCCTCACTGAATATAAATGATATTAGGGTCATCAGGAGAGAATGTGGATCGTTTTGGAGCCTTCTTCTCAACGGTTTTATTTGCACACCTGCCTCCCTCACTGAATATAAATGATATTAGGGTCATCAGAAGAGAATGTGGATCGTTTTGGAGCCTTCTTCTCAACGGTTTTATTTGCACACCTGCCTCCCTCACTGAATATAAATGATATTAGGGTCATCAGGAGAGAATGTGGATCGTTTTGGAGCCTTCTTCTCAACGGTTTTATTTGCACACCTGCCTCCCTCACTGAATATAAATGATATTAGGGTCATCAGAAGAGAATGTGGATCGTTTTGGAGCCTTCTTCTCAACGGTTTTATTTGCACACCTGCCTCCCTCACTGAATATAAATGATATTAGGGTCATCAGAAGAGAATGTGGATCGTTTTGGAGCCTTCTTCTCAACGGTTTTATTTGCACACCTGCCTCCCTCATTGAATATAAATGATATTAGGGTCATCAGGAGAGAATGTGGATCGTTTTGGAGTCTTCTTCTCAACGGTTTTATTTGCACACCTGCCTCCCTCACTGAATATAAATGATATTAGGGTCATCAGAAGAGAATGTGGATCGTTTTGGAGCCTTCTTCTCAACGGTTTTATTTGCACACCTGCCTCCCTCACTGAATATAAATGATATTAGGGTCATCAGGAGAGAATGTGGATCGTTTTGGAGCCTTCTTCTCAACGGTTTTCTTTGCACACCTGCCTCCCTCACTGAATATAAATGATATTAGGGTCATCAGGAGAGAATGTGGATCGTTTTGGAGTCTTCTTCTCAATGGTTTTATTTGCACACCTGCCTCCCTCACTGAATACAAATGATATTAGGGTCATCAGAAGAGAATGTGGATCGTTTTGGAGCCTTCTTCTCAATGGTTTTATTTGCACACCTGCCTCCCTCACTGAATATAAATGATATTAGGGTCATCAGGAGAGAATGTGGATCGTTTTGGAGCCTTCTTCTCAACGGTTTTATTTGCACACCTGCCTCCCTCACTGAATATAAATGATATTAGGGTCATCAGGAGAGAATGTGGATCGTTTTGGAGCCTTCTTCTCAACGGTTTTATTTGCACACCTGCCTCCCTCACTGAATATAAATGATATTAGGGTCATCAGTATAGGATTATTTTCAAGAAAATATGCAAGTCGTTGGGCACCTCGGGTGGTGTAATGGTTAGCAAGGTAGACTAGCAAACCTACACGAGTGAGTTCGATTCTCATTGGGTGCCCCATTCATTCGGCCTTGTGCCACATCGAAGCAAAGCGCTTTGTAAATTACAAGTGCACCTCGGGTGGTGTAATGGTTTGCATGTTAGACTAGCAAACCTACACGAGTGAGTTCGATTCTCATTGGGTGCCCCATTCATGCGGCCTTGTGCTACATCTAAGCAAAAAGCTTAGTAAATTAAAAATATACAAGGCGTTTCAGAGAAATTGATATCATTTCGTAATCAAATAATTTGACCAATTTTTTGTTTAAATGATTTCCAATTGTTCAGAAACAATTCAAAATTCTATGTTAAAAGTTTTTTTTTCTTTTAAAGTATTGATATTCCATCCACTAGAAAAAAGAGGCATTTGAACATAAAACTTTAAAATAGTTTTAACAGAAACCGTTAAAATTTGAGATGATTTGAAAAAGAATTGATTAAGTTGTGAGATAATAAAAGGATATAAATTTTTCTCCAAACTTCGGTACATTTCAAATGATATTCTTTTTTTTTTTAAACATTGTATATAAAATTCTTCAGAAGATGCCAGTACCTTTTAACGACGTTTGAGATATGTATTAGCTGAGGTTACCATATTAAAGTTTCTTGGATGCCGATCTTTGGTACAATTTATGCTTTGGTTGTTCACATTATTGTGACGTAAGGTCATCTTCGTAGACATCGAAGTTCACAAGGAATTTCGGAAAATGTCAATTTTGAAGAGAGTACCAAGAACTATATATATATATATATATATATATATATATATATATATATATATATGTATATATATATCTGTGTGTTACTTTGTGTATACATCTCTCTACGCTTGCTATCCTTTGTGGGGGGATGAGTCGAGGTCGTCAGGTACATCCACGTTAACTCTCACGCACACAACCCAGCATGTCTTGAACTTATGCAACTAGACGGAAATACACTTACGTAGATGGGGTGGGTGGGAAGGAGAGGAAGCGCCTTGCCGTCAGGTAATCACTAGGAAATCGTTCATGCCGGTAAATATTTCGGAATAGCGACGTCAAACCTCATTGGGTGCCTTACACAGTGACTTGTGCTGTGTTAAGCTGTATTACATCACTGGATATCATCTCCTTGGAGCAGTTACTGAAGTTGCACGCTTAATTAAACGCGAGCAATGTGTAAGCTCCTTTTATTTAATTTGTTGAGCCTGAATTAAATCCGACCCGTCACCACAAGGAGGCGCCTGGTGGTGTAATGGTTAGCAAGCTCGACAAGCAAACCTACACGAGTGAGTTCGAATCTCATTGGGTGCCCTTTTCATATGGCCTTGTGCCATATCTAAGCAAAAAGCTTAGTAAATTACCACCCGCCACCACAAGCTGGATCCGACACCGTGACGCAAAATTGTCTACTAACCTTTATCTCGCGCGCTCATGATTCGGTTTTGATTTGGTTCGATTTCTTTGTTGAATAGAATATCAAAACTTGGGAGATAAGGTAGTTCATACCTTTCCCAAAGGGACATTAGTCCAAAAGTGAACATAATAGTTCCAACTCACTTGCTATGATGTCGCTGTTCAGCTCGTTAGCCACAACACTATGGAGACTCCACTTTAATCATTTAAAAATAAATATCTATCTATAAACTATTCGCTTACGAGGATCATTAAATAAGTTTCCAGGCTTTTTTCGTATGGGAACTTTTATTGATAGTACACACATGAAACTCTAGTCCCCTTCGAAGTAATCTCTTCCGGCTGCAATGCACTTGTACCGTTCTAAAAACTTCTGGAAGGCCCCATGGAAGTCCTCTTGTGTGAGCGTGTCAATGAACTTCGTCACAACCTCTTTCATCTCCTCAATTCTCTCATAATGACAGCCTCTGAACTTAGGGAATAACCAAAAGTCACAGGGAGCATGGTCTAGACTATAGGGACAGTGAGGAACGGTCTTGATGCCTATCTTGGCCAAATAGTCTGTGAAAAGGATGGAGTTGTGGACTGGTGCATTGTCCTGGTGGAAATGCCACTGACCCGATCTGAAGAGTGCTGGCCTCTTCTGATGGAATCTCTTCCTGAACTCCCATAAAACCTCAACATAGTAACCCTAACCCTAACCCTTTGGCCAATCAACTCTGGTGTATTGACTTCCTTACTCCTCCCACACCTCTCATCATCCCTCAGAGACTCCCTGCTTTTCTTGAATCTCTTATGCCACTCAAAAACGGATGCTCGATTAATGCAACATGGTCCAAAAGCAGTCTTCTGTGACATTTTTTCCAAGTTTAAAAAATAATTTTATTGCATATCGTTCTTCTAAAGTTTCCTGACGTCCAGATTGTATTTTTGAAATTCACCAGCTGTGACAATCAGGCTTTATTAGGGTGTATTCCAATTGCTGCTGTAGCTGTTCAATTAAACCTGAAATCACAAAAATTGGTCAGTCATCTCATAAGATGTATAGCAATAACATACTGAATTTTCAAGAGTCTATGACAATTTTAAATGTCTGTATTAAAAAAGTCTGGAAACTTATTGAATGCACCACGTACAAATCATTATATATCAAACAAGATTTGGCATTAAATAACCCTCAAAGATTGATGTCCCCTTAAACAAAATAACCTAACCAGGATGTGACTCAAAGTCATTAATTTTTAAAATCTAAGTCTGCCTAGCTTTATAAGAGAATTAGTACTATGCGAGATGCAAAGAGCCTCGTTCAGGGTTTGAACTCGTATTGTCGCGCCCATTTCTTACGACGGTAACTATTACACCATAAAAATTTCCCTGAATCAATATGATACCTCCCAGTGAAGCAACGATTTTAAGACGTTATCATAGAGCGTTACTTCTGAATAGTGAATTCGATCCTCACAAGGTGCCTTACATCTTTGTTTTTGCGCTAAATCAGGTAAAACCTCATAAACAAAGTAATGATTTACTAGATACGCACAAAAGCGGAGGCGGGCTTAGTGTAACGGTTATCGATTTAGGAAATGGAATTTGTGATCCGAGTACAAATCCTGACCGATGTTGTCTGCGTTTCATTTTATGAATCCAACTGTTCTTTTCACTGCTATGGGCAAATGTTAGGGTAGACCAACTTCTTTCACCTTAGTTAGGCAACCAGCCGTGGAGAAGGAAGACTCTGAATTTGATCTAGCTGTAGACCGCTAAAAAATTGACCTTTTGTCACATCTTGTCTGTGACGAACGGTGAATATATGCTCCTGAATTGCGTATTGATTGATCCTCAGCGGACGCTTTGAACTTTGACCTTGTGCCAAACTATGTTAAGCTAAAGGAATAAAATGATTTACAATATTTGCGATCAATATACATACAAAAAAACGTAACCGATAGATGAAAATTTGATCGAAAATCTTTTTTATGCGATTCGTTGAATAAAATACCTCGGTTTTTGTCGCACGCATTAAGGTGTGCCTCATTGGCAAACTTTTTCTCTGCAATATGGTCGTTCAGTTTGGTAAATGGATGTCAGTCACCTTATCATTGTTTAATTTTGGACTGATTAATTTTAATGGCATATCAACCCAGTCAAGAGGTCATATATTTTCACATTTTTTGTTTCTGTTTCTTCAGAGATTTTTTTTTTTTGCACACGGTCCTAGCGAATGAAAATAATTCTTAAATTGATCTTTTCGACTCATAGATCAACCTTAATTGGTATTACAACAACGAGTTGAGTAGGCCTGAGAGTAATGTCTGCTCGATACTGTAGAACTGTTGTCTGACCATCATATGCAGTTGACTGTTTTACTAAGGACGCTTTTTAAAGGCGGGGGGTGTCTTACCTCTCTGCCCGGGATACAATTTGTATGTAGAGCTCCGTCGACATTGTTGTTTTTGATCTTTGATTGATTGTGTGGCGATACTACTACAACGAATATTACGACTAACAATACCTCCCACCCACGCCACCGCTACTGATAATAATAATAACATTCTTTCTCTGAGATGTCCGACATTAGAATAAGAAAAGAAAGAGGTTGGTTGGTTGGTTGGTTTTTATGGAATATCAACCTTTGTCGGTTATTCAATACCGAATCCATTTTAATGTAAATAGTTCTATTCAAAAAAATTCAGTTTAGTATTAGTACAATTGTCAAAAATATTTCTATTTCAAGCTATTCAGCTTATTCAAACAGTTCTAATTCAGCTAATTCAGTTTAGTATAAATATAGATTTTCTTTACACACAGTTAAATGTCAAAACGGTTCTATACTAAATAATTCAGTTTAATGTAATTACAGTTTCAATGTCAAAAAGAGTTCCATTTCAAGCAATTCAGTTTAGCATAAGCACGCAGTTTAAATGTAAGTACAATTTAACTGTCAAAACATTTCTATTTAAAGCTATTCAGTTTAGTCAAACAGTTCTAATTCAAACAATTCAGTTAAACATAAGTTTGCAGTTTAGTTCTATTTAATCCATCGATAGGGCCCTATCAGGTGCAACCATTCCAGGCCAGAGTTGACCTGGAAGTAATGGCAATGAAGGGGTGCTCCTCATTCCCCAAAGCTCTAGCATCACTGGAACCTCATCATCAGATTATTTAGTATCATATCCAGGACACTCATTGTAGGGTCTTATCCCTCTGCAGAGGTGAAGTCGGTGTAATCTACAGCCCCAGTCGACTGGGCAAAAGATGTTGGTAGATATGTTCAAGCCTGGGCTCGAACCCAGGCTATTTCATATGATGACAGATAGTCAATTTCCTAAAAAAACAAAACCAAAAAAAAAAAAAAAAAAAAAAACAGAAAAGAAAAAGAAAATGTCTCAAATTATTCAATTTTCTTTTTTTTTCTTACTTTTATCAATGGTAGCAAAGGTGATAGCAGTAACAAGGAGATGTTCTTCCACTTAAACTCCTTGTAGAGTTGTTTGTGCGTTATCTCCTATTTACTTGATATTGTCTATTTTCTCCAAAGAAAGAAGTGGAATCGAATCGTTGGCAGAACATTATGTACATGATTTTTGCAGTAAAATTCTTTATAGACTTTTAAAAAAATATTAGGCACAAAAATAAAGCGAATACTTTTAAGCCATCGCTTTTTTGTGAGGCACATATCCACGTTTCATTTGATAGTCGATAAAACAGAATAAATTGCCAAATAATTTCAATAATATGTATTCGTGTATTAGTCGATATCCTGTATTTGTCGACCAATCATTAATATATGGAATTCATTTTTCAAGCCATCAGTCACACCTCATCCTTTCCATTACGGTTGAATGAAAACCTTATAAATTTATTACTCGTGTATAAGTCGACTGTTGATTTATGCTCATCAAATCATTAATTTATACAATTCATTTTTGATTACTTCTTATTCTTTATTTTATCCTGAAATTTCTAACAACATTATTACTCTTGTATAGTTCGACGATATGTTTTGCTTAAAATTCGACTAATACACGGGTATATATTGTATATCTTTCTGTTTTGAAAATAATAAAAATTAATTTTTATTTGTTTATCTGCAAATGACAGATGTCTGGCAGATTTACATGACGTTCGTCTATGTGTGTGTGGGTGTGTGTGTGTGTGTCTGCGTGTGCATGCTTGTTTGTATGTGTGTGAATGTGTATGTGTGTGTGTGCGTATACGCACGTATATATGCATTTATATATGAGGACTTTGTCACATAAAGCAATGTGCCTTTTTGGTCGGTAAATGTATTCACATGGCGCAATAAGTAAATCATTCTTTGTATAAAAGCATTCTCTCTCTCTCTCTCTCTCGCTCTCTCGCAGTATCTCTCTCTCGCTCACTCGCTCGCAGTATCTCTCTCTCACTCTCTGTCTTTCTTTCTCTTGCTCTCTTGCAGTAACTCTTTCTCTCTCTTTCTCTCTCTCTCTCTCTCTCACAGTATATATATCTCTCTCGCTCTCTTTCTTTCTCTTGCTCTCTTGCAGTAACTCTTTCTCTCTCTTTCTCTCTCTCTCTCTCTCACAGTATATATATCTCTCTCGCTCTCTTTCTTTCTCTCGCTCTCTCGCAGTATCTCTCTCTCTCTCGCTCTCTTTCTTTCTCTCGCAGTATATATATATATATATATATATATATATCTTTCTTTCTTTCTTTCTTTCGCTCTCTCGCAGTATCTCTCTCTCTCTCGCTCTCTTTCTTTCTCTCGCTCCCTCGCAGTATATATATATATATATATATATATATATATATATCTCTTTCTTTCTTTCTTTCTTTCGCTCTCTCGCAGTATCTCTCTCTCTCTCTCTCTCTCTCTCGCAGTATATATATATATATTTCTTTCTTTCTTTCTTTCTTTCTTTCTTTCGCTCTCTCGCAGTATCTCTCTCTCTCTCTCTCTCTCTTTCTTTCTCTCGCTCTCTCGCAGTATATATATATATATATATATCTTTCTTTCTTTCTTTCTTTCTCTCTCTCGCAGTATATATATATATATATATATATATATATATATATATATATATCTTTCTTTCTTTCTTTCTCTCTCTCGCTGTATATATATATATATATATATATATATATATCTTTCTTTCTTTCTTTCTTTCTTTCTTTCTTTCTCTCTCTCGCAGTATATATATATATATATATCTTTCTTTCTCTCGCTCTCTCACAGTATATGTATATATATATATATATCTTTCTTTCTTTCTTTCTTTCTTTCTTTCTCTCACTCTCTCGCCGTATCCCCCACTCTCTCTCTATTTCACAAACACTCGCAGTCTCTCTCGCTCCTAACATACACTGCTTTGATTAAAGACCGTAGACAATGTTTTTCTTTTAAATCTAATTCTTCAATTTTCTTGTTTATGCACAGAAGCGGATATGTCTTGATTCAGTGACTGTATTATAGTTTAAAGGTTTTGGGATCTAAAATTTATGACCATTCTGTTGACCATTTTTATGACCGGTAACACGCACATGCTGCTATTTATCTAGAGCGGCGCTCACAGTGTAATGGTTATTATTATAGGAAATGTACAAAGTGACTCACATTTAAATCCTGGATGAGGATGTTTGCATTTCTCATATCGTTAATACCCTAGGGAAAAAAGTATGAAACCAAATATCTACCCACCAGCTATGGGTCGAAAGTAGGACAGACAAATGTTTAACTTTGGCATGGTGACCAATCTAGGAGAAGGAACACTCTGTATTCACACTTGTTCAACTCGGCTTAAAAATTGACCTTGTATTGCTGCTCGAGCGGAGGGGCTGGGTACATACATACATACACACGTATACTTATGTGTATGTCATGTAGAGAGAGAGAGAGAGAGAGAGAGTGAGAGAGAGAAGTTGTAATTTACTAAGCTTTTTGCTTAGATCTGGTACAAGGCCGTATGAATGGAGCACCCAATAAAACTTGAACTCACTCGTGAAGGTTTGCTCTTCTAGCTTGCTAACCATTACACCACTCGAAGCACCCACGAGAGGACGTGTATAGACGGAAATAATATTAACAGATATAAATGAAGAGACAGATGTGACCAAGTTGAAGTATGGATTTACCCCCACCCCCCACCCCAATGAGCAGGATGTAACACAAGGTCAGTTTTAAAGTGCAACTGATTTGAATTAAGAGTTTTTAGTCTCTCAGACCGGTTGTCGTAACAAGGTTTTAACCTTGTTACGACAACCGGTCTATCCTACGACTCAGTCTATCCTACTAATTAACCATATTTGGGGTGAGGTAAGAGACTGATTCATATCTTAACAAGGTGCCCGTGGTGTAATGGTTAGCGTCGCAGGATATGGACACGGCGACACGAGTTCAAATCCAGGACCTGACTGATAGCATTTCACATAGCATTAATACCCTTGGGAAAGGTATGAATCCAATTATTCTCCCTCCAGCTATGGGTAAATAGTAGGACAGACTAGGTTCTTCAGCCTTAGTGAGGCAACTAGTCTAGGAGAAAGAAAACTCTGACTTCAAAACTGTTAAACTCCGCTTAAAAAATTGACCTTGTGTCATATCCTGCCCGAGCTGAGGGGTTGGTAAATATGATATCTTACCAAGGGAAATTAGCACAAAGTGAAACACAAAGTGTTTCGTTCAGGTTTGAACTCGTTTCGTCTATTTCATACAACGATGAATGCTACGCTACATGTGCCTCCCAGAGAAGACGCTTGCTCACACACACACACGTATGTAACAGACACATGTATATATTTATAATAATTTAGTTTGATATCTTTATAAATAAAGAGTTGTAAATATCAATGATAGAACATATGTAGTTAGAATAGAGTAAACACAGAATCAATGGTACTTGATGACTGTCAGTTTCTCATCAATGTAATCATAATCATTATTTGGTGAGAAAATGACAATCATCAGACACTGGTGACTTTGTATCTATGCAACCTAAATTATATATTACCTTAAAAAAATAGAAATTCTAAACATTTTTTAATATATTATAACATGTATAACATTTTTAAAGATATTTGAAAGTATTTTATTCAACAGACTTTTTGGATCTTCTATAATGTAAATCTGATCTTTTTTATGTTTGCTTTCCATGTACTTCTTGTACAATTCACAATGTATGTGTGTGTATAGATTTAAGTTCGAATAACGTATAAACAACGTTGCTTAGAGACTGTCAGTTTCACGCCTGTTCTATCATCAGACCATTGATGTCGTATATATACTCTACTACCCATCGTGAGCATTCATTCTATAGATATATATAGTGGGTAGATTGTTCGCCAATGGCCTGGGAGACCTGGGTTCAATCCCAGGTCGCGTCATACCAAAGACTTTAAAAATGGTACTTGATACCTCCTTGCTTAACTCTCAGCAATATAAGGTACGTATCAGGGGTAAAGTGGAGCAATCCAGGGAAAGGAGTAGCGTCCTTCCCTACACCTCAGTGTAGTAGCTATTGAAAAGGGAGCCTTCTGGTCGCCCTCGACAACAGTTGCAAACTTTACTTTTTTTTTTACATATATATATATATATATATATATATCAGAATTAAGTAAATAAATCGATGGACAGATAATGTTGGATGCATTGTTTACATAACAAATACATTGTTTATTAGTGCAATCATTTTTCTTCAATGTACACATTTCAATAATATTCCATTAGATTCTTAGCTACCAATTTCGATTAGAATTGAAGAAGGTCCCCCATGGCATCATTGAGTGAGCCTTTGTGGTGTAGTAGAGGGGCACCAGTATCATAGAGGCTAAAGTTTTTGTCTATGACATCGCAGTAAGCGAGTTCGAGCTCCGGTCACGCTACCACGTTCACTCTCGGACTCATATTCTTGAGAAAGGCATGAACATCCTTATCCCTTTAGCAATGTGGGGCGTGGGTGGGTGAGTTGGTTTAAATAGTATCACTACTTTTCTTCTACAAGTATTCCTTTCGCATTAAATATCCCCAAAAAGTTGATATGTCATTAAAAACAACACCAAAAAATCAATAAGAATAGGTTTCTCTTTGTGACAAAGAGATCTACAGGAATTATGCTAAATTCAACAACCAATTTATTATTCATAATTTGGTTGGTTTGGTTTTATATCAACCTTCGTGGGTTATTTAATGCCAAACTATCCTTGTAGGAAAACACTAGTGGGATTATTTAACCCAAAATTAGGGTAAAAGTGGGGTCATAGTTTTCACAAGAGTATTAATCTGAAAGGGAACGTAATAGCAGTTGCCCAGTCGGCTGGGGCTGTAGAATACACCGACTACACCGAGGTAAGACCCCCCCAACTAGTGTCCAGGATATGACACTAAAACAATCGGATGGTGAGGTTCCAGTAATGCTTGAGCTTTGGGGAATGCGGAGTACCCCTTCACTACCATCGCTCCCAGGTCCACTCTGGTCCAGCGTGGTAGCACCTGATAGAGCCCTATCTATGGGTTAAATAGAACTAACGGCATACTTATGCTAAACTGAATAGCTTGAAATAGAAATGTTTCTGACAATTAAACCGTACTTACATTTAAACTGCGTGCTCATGCTAAACTGAATTATTTGAAATAGAACTGTTTTTTGACATTGAAACTGTATTTACACTAAACTGAATTGTTTAACATAGAACTGCTTTGACAATTAAATTGTGTGTAAACAAAATCTGTACTTATACTAAACTGAATTAGCTGAATTAGAACTGCTTGACTAAACTGAATAGGTAGAAATAGAATTTTTTTTCACAATTAAACTGTACTTACATTTAAACCATGCTTATACTAAACTGAATTGTTTGAAATTGAACTGTTTTTGACATTGAAAATGTACTTACACTAAACAGAAGTGTTATACATAACTGTTTGAATAAACTGAATAGTTTGAAATAGAAATGTTTTTGACAATTAAACTGTGTACTCATGCTAAATTGAATTGTTTGAAAAAGAACTGATTATTTGCATGAAAATGTTTTTGGCGTTAAATAACCTACAAATGTTGAAATGCCATAAAACCCAACCAACCACCCAACCAACCAACGTAATAGCAGGACTGTGGTTCGAACCCAATTATTACGATATCGCAATGTATCACGTTAGCCACAACTTCCTCTTCATACTTTGGAGTCACATGTTTCTAATGTTCTGGTATACAAACGTTTCAGAATGTAGCTTCGAGTTTGCACGTCTTGTTAGGGGTGTGTGTGTTTGCAATCGACACTCAAGCATCCAGTAGGCAAAAGGTAAATTTCAAAGTTCGAACACTTTATAGTGAAAATTTAAGAATAATATATATATATATATGTATATATATATATATACACACACACACACACACACACACACACACACACACACATATATATATATATATATATATATGTATATATTTATATATATATGCATGAGATGACTGACCAATTTTTATAATTTCAGGTTCAAATGAACAGCTACAACAGCAATTGGAATACACCCTACTAAAGCCTGATTGTCACAGCTGGTGAATTTCAAAAATGCAATCTGGTCGTGAGGACACTTTAGAAGAACGATATGCAATAAAATTCTGTTTTAAACTTGGAAAAAATGTCACAGAAACGTATGGAATGCTTCAGACTGCTTTTCGACCATCTTGCATTAATCGAGCATCAGTTTTTGAGTGGCATAAGAGATTCAAGAAAGGCAGGGAGTCTTTGAGGGATGATGAGAGGTGTGGGAGGAGTAAAGAAATCAATACACTACAGTTGATAGGCCAAAGGGTTAGGGTTACAATGTTGGGGTTTTAAGGGATTTCAGGAAGAGATTCCGTCGGAAGAGGCCAGCACTCTTCAAATCCAGTCAGTGGCATTTCCACTAGGACAATGCACCAGTCCACAACTCCATCCTTGTCACAGACTATTTGA
>OY757938.1:68457681-68477681 GCA_963585895.1 Sepioteuthis lessoniana | reverse complement strand
TGGAATCATTTTGAGATGAGGCTTCTTAATCTGAGAATTAATTTTTTATTTATTGAGGACTTTTTGTCCTAATCTTGGTAGTTTTTGTGCTGTTTCTTCCTTCGAGGCCCGTGGCGTAACGGATGGAGGCGTTGAGTCTCTACAGTTCCAGGTGAGTATTGTCAGAAGATAGCAGTTTCAAATCCTACCCAAGCCGGCCAGAGGTTTACTTGGTCAAAAACGATAGACAACAACTATGGAAGGCAGTAATTACTGGGGAGACGGTTACAAGACTCAGCATTCCTATCCGAGGTCGCGGTAAATCACCTGAAGAAGGCCAGAAGTGAAAATTGACCGAAACGTAGTGAAAGAAGAAACAACACAAAAACTACCAAGATGAGGACAAAAAGTCCGCAATTAATAAAAAATTTTCTGATAAAACTAATTATCTTATTACATAAGCAGTTGGATTTTTAATTCTATCAATCATTGGGTTTTGAGTCTGACCCTAACACAGACGAGGAATTACTTCAGTATTTTCGAATTGTTTACAATATTAAGATATCTGTTTGTAAGATTTGCTTAAACTGTAATTTTATGGCGTGTTCAATATGCATAAAGAGGAATTACTACTATCCAAGTTAGACGAATCAGACATGCGGGACAATGCTGGAGAAGTAAGGACGAGCTCATAAGACATGTACTCCTGTGGACCCCTTCACATAGACGAGCAAAGACAGGACGACTAGCTAGAACCTATATACAACAGCTCTGATACTGGATATAGCCTGGAAGACCCGATCTGTTTGGAGCGATGGACGATAGAGACGGGTAGCGAGAGAGGGTCAGGGAGATTTGTGCTAGCTGCGCGACATGATGATGATGATCATATTTACCAACCCCTCCGCTCGGGCAGGATATGACACTAGGTCAATTTTTAAGCGGAGTTTAACAGGTTTGAATTCAGAGTTTTCCTTCTCCTAGACTAGTTACCTCACCAAGGCTGAAGAACCTAGTCTGCCCTACTTTTTTACCCATAGCTGGAGGGAGAATAATTGGATTCATACCTTTCCCAAGGGTATTAGTGCTATGTGAAATGCAATCAGTCAGGTCCAGGATTTGAACTCGTGTCGCCGTGTCCAATTCCTACGACGATAACCATTACACCACGGGCACCTGATGATGATGATGATGATGATGATGATGTTCTGCTGGGTTAGCAGCGTATCAGTAAGTAGGATGAACGTGTGAAGGATGAACGCGTGAAGGATTAACGTATGAAGGATTAACGTATCACTCTCGGGAAGGTTTGCTAAGAAATAGTGTAGTATCTGTGCGCTTGGAAACATCACGGTTAATTTTGAAAATATGATATAAAATATGTTTGTGAAAGGAATTATTATTCCAAAGAAGGACAAAATGAATTCATTTCACAAAATGATTACCAAATAAGACCAATTATATATAAATATTTATCTACATACGATCGTCATTGAATAAATAAGTTGAATTTTTTTGAAAAAGGACTTATATACATCAGCTCTGTGTGGACACAGGATGCCGTCAAGTGAACCTGGTTTGAGCGATGGGAGATAGAGTGGATGGCGAGAGAGATTCAAGAGGACTCCATGCTATCTGCACGAGTTGATAACGATGATAATGATGATGAATTAAAAAAGTTAAAAGAAATTTTACTAATCTTTTAATGTCAAATTTTTTGGGGGCGTGAAAACAATTGGATACCAGGTTTTAAAGTAGAAGTGCTTGACTTAATTGGTTTTTCGATTAGGCCGTGAAAGGCAGGGTTTGGTGATTTATAAGGCCTCATTCAGAACAACTTCCCATCCCTTTGCCATGACATTATTTTCAGTGATAGATCGGCTGTCGTCATTTTCCTTTTGTCAAATCAAAAGAGAATGTCTTTTTTGTTTCCAAGTGCAGATTTGGTTTTGATTGAGATGTCCTTCATCTAACCGTGATTTCATTTGTTGTTATTATTTGTGTATAACACATACTCATGCATAACACGCACCACTAACTTTGGACTTCTCAGTCCTGGAAAAAATATAATACAAGCTGACTTTTTAGAATTTCGAACAGCTAGATTTAATTTAGTGTTCACAGTTATGGTATTGACTTAAAATAAAAACTTAGATCATTTACATAATGTCTTTAAGAACCAAATTTACACAATATTTTGAGCGAATTAACGGACATGTTCACACAAGAATGTAACAAGCTTGAAGCGAAAAAAAAAGCTCAGAAAGAGAGAAAGAATGATATAAATATGCATTCCTGAGGATATTTCTCTGTAATAGCGAAAGGGGCACCTCGGGTGGTGTAATGGTTAGCAAGGGAGACTAGCAAACCTACACGAGTGAGTTCGATTCTCATTGGGTGCCCGATTCATGCGGCCTTGGGCTACATCTAAGCAAAAAAGCTTAGTAAATTACCTCTGTAATAGCGAAAAATGCATTAGTTTGGACTTTGTTCTTTTCTTTGTTTTATAGCATGTCAACCTTTGTCGGTTATTTAATGCCAAATCCATCCTTGTAAAAAGAACCGCCGAAGGGGATAAGGGGTGGTTATACCTTTCCTAAGGTTATTTGTTGGAAAGTAAACGTAATAGCTCAACTGGAGTTCGATCTCACTTTCTACGTCATGCACGTTAGCCATCACATAACGTGGACCCGCCCATCTGTTTGGAGTATGAATAAAACTAATTTTCGATCATCCCATTTTGAATATGGTGAAACAGGTTGCCAGAAACAAGGTGATTATATAATTCTAGTATTTTGAAGTTTTGGGTTAAAAAAATCCGGAAAAATAATGAGTCTTATGAAGAAATAAATATAAATTCTTTTTTATTGACAAAATCAGTTTTATTTATTGTGCAAGAAAAACCCCATAAAAAAAAAACAAAAACAAAACAAAACAAACAGAAAGCAAAATCAACTGTGTGAATTCCCATTTTCTGGTTTTTAAATTTTCTTCCGGCTTGTATTTGACGTTTTATTGCAAGAAAGAATTGAGACCATTTCAGAAAATCTGTTAAGATTAACTTGTTTCTTCAAACATCTCCTATTTGTGGGGGGGGGGTGTAGTTGCGATGAGAGGGGTATGAAGTCAGCAATCTGTTGATTTTCTTCTCGTTTATTCTTTTGAACAATTCAATCAGTTTTTTTATGAGCTAGATTTACTAGCTTCCACCCACCCGTTTTTGATTTGCTAGCTTCCACCCACCCGGTTTTGATTTGCTAGCTTCCACCCACCCGGTTTTGATTTGCTAGCTTCCACCAACCTGGTTTTGATTTGCTAGCATCCACCCACCCGGTTTTGGTTTGCTAGCTCCCACCCACCCGGTTTTGATTTGCTTGCTCCCACACACCCGGTTTTGATTTGCTAGCTTCCACCCACCCGGTTTTGGTTTGCTAGCTTCCACCCACCCAACCCAAATTTGAATGTAGATTTTTTTTTACACTGATGGCTTTACAAAGGCGAAAGAACCCAATCTATCCAACTATTCACTTATAGCTGTTAGGGAGAAAGATTCATGCCTTCCTCGAAAGGGCATTAGCAAAAAATGAAACGCAGTCAGTTTCATTAAAGATTTGAATTTGTGTCACCGTGACTATTTCCAACGACGATAACCGATACACAACACACACTTCGTTGACAAAATTTTAAGATTCTTGTATGGAATACATTTATCCTGGGAAAATAATATAGCTGACAATATGATGGAAAGGATGCACAAATGAGGTTAGCGCATGACAATCATTTCAACAATCATATTCTGTTTCCTATGAGCTTGATACTGATCCGTATATTAAACGTATACGGGAGAGGGTATGAGGGAGTACTCTTCACTTAATCTTTCTCTTTCTCCTTTCGCGTGACGGACACCGATGACGAAGATAGGTGGGTAGTTACTGGATATGAACTCAGCACCGTTTTGTCTATTTCCTACGACAGCAACCGTTACGTCATGTGCACCTTTCTTCATCATTGTAAGTCATCTAGATGGTACACTATGTCCACATAAATCTGATGAATGTAAGGTTTTACTGGTAAAACCAACAATGGTGTGTCCACGTGTAGGAGTCCATGGGAGAACGTTTCTAATGAGTTCATCCTTCACCAGCAGTGGCCAGCTTATATACTTCGTCTTATTTGGCGGCTTTGCATGATAGCAGGAAAGTGACTGCTGTTTTGTGGGATGCTGCTTCCACGATTTGTTCAAAACACCGCGTGGCATTCTTGTGTACTTAGTGCAGCTGTACAGTAGTACTGACACAGATACAGTTTGGAAGAACTCCCGTTTTATTTTACTATCGATATCAAATTTCGATATGGCTGATAACCTGTCTATAGCAATCCATGTTTTACCTACACATAGGTCGACATCGCTTTCAGCAGATGAGATATTGCTACCAAGCTGTATGGACTGGTTTAATAATTTCAGAGGCTTGCCATTTAATGAGGAGATTGTATCATCTTGATTAAAACACACGAAATGAGTAAGTGTATTTGAAAGAAGCGCTTGATAATCTGCATAGTCTGAATTATGATAACCATAATAATTTACTAACAACATTTTTCATGTTTTTGGTGTGGTTTGGTTTGGTTTCTTTGTTTAATGGCATCTCAACCTTCATGAGAGTCGAAATAATAAATATTCGATGGTAAGACGAAATGCTTAATGTTTTTCTCAACCCTAAATGAAAACGTCATCGTTTTTATTTGGCGTTTTCTAATAAGAAATTGCTGACCAATATTTTTTAACGTTTGATAAGATTGTTGTTCTTTTTTAAAGTTATCACAATTGTCAGTGCATATTCCATTTGATTACAAATTGATATTTTCAACAATGTAATAAAAATGCCCAAAATCAATAATTGAATATGATGCAAATGAATCATTAAAGATAATTCACAATCAATTATTAATTACAATCTTCAATCAATATTTGAATATTTCCCTTATCAATGAACACCAATGGGCAAAAATATAGTCAATCATATGTAAAACTTGAATCCTTCCTCATTAAAATTTAGATTTTTTAATTGAAGAAAAATTGGAAATAGATCTGATATAAAATAATTCTTTAACATTTTGTAGAAGAAAAGTTATTTTTGAAGTTTCCGTTTACAACCGGCGCATTGGCCTTGTGGGTAATGTTCGCCAATGGTCCAGGAGACCTGGGTTCAATACCAGGTCGCGTCATATCAAAGACTTTAAAAATGGTACTTGATACCTCCTTGCTTAACACTCAGCAATATAAGGTACGTATCAAAGGTAAAGTGGACCAATCCAGGGAAAGGAGTAGCGCCTCCGCTACACCTCGGTGTAGTAGCTATTGAAGAGGAAGCCTTCGGATCGCCCTCGATTACAGTTGTATTTATAAAGAAAGATCAGTTTGAACATTTTACTGACGAAGATATTTAAAAATTAATAAACATTTTCGTCAATTGTTCTTTTTGATAATGTTATCCATACAACTTAAAATACTTTTTTAAAAATTGTATTTATGTAAAATATTCCATACAAAAAAAAAAAAAACCCACAAAAAAACAAACTAAATTCAATACTCTGATACATCCCGAAGATGTATCAGAGTATTGTAAAGTATTATGAAGAAATAAAATCTATTGATTGATAAATAGATCGATTTTATCTGCATGTCTATTCCCCTAGTGTTTTTCGGTGCCTGGAGGTTAGGGAATTGCGTTGATTATTATTATTTGTTTCTTATTTCTCCTTGGGCATTCTTCCCTTTTACGGTCTTCTCATATCAACCTTTAAAAAATAGAATCTTTGGACAGAACATATATACTATTTATACAATATATATATATATCTATATATCCATATATATATATGCATAGATCAAATCCTGTTGAGTAATTCACCTGATAGTTCCTAAAAATGTCCTCTAAAATTCTTTTTCTTACCATCTTTTTCTGAAATCATCCAATTTAATCTTAAATATTTTACAATAGTACTGGTTTTGATCTGATTAGGCAATTTGTTCCAAAAATATAGGCAAAAAAATCCAATTAGTTAGTAGATTTAGTTTTTGAATTCTGTCTTGACAGTAAATTCCCAGTTCGTGGAAAAATATTGAAAAATGTCTACCCTAATTAGAAATTTCATTTATTATTTTGAAAGTTTCAATCAGATCACCTCTCATTCTTCTTTCTAGGAAGTTAATCCTAATTTCTCTTTTTCTCCCAATTACTAACTTTTTTTACGTTTTTTTTTATTAGTTTTGTCTCATTTCTTTGTATGTCCACCAATCTCAATATTACATTCCAATTTCCATGTCTCGACACTGAAACACAGGCCTGAGTACAATAGTCTCTATAATATCTCATTAGGGTTTTATCTAATTTTTAAAACAACATTTGCCTTCCTTGAAATAAAATTTCTAACATAACAGTCAATCATTCCGTAGACAAAATATAATTGTCAGATTTAAATGTATCATCAAAGTCAACTTTGTATTGTAGCGTTCTTAAGAGACTTTTTTTTACACACGGCCCAATTGATTAGGAATGATTTTTAGATAGATCTATTTGACCGACTGATGGGACTCTAACAGGTACTAGAGCTCCGACTCAGAGTGGACCTGGGAGTAATGACAACGAAGGGCTGCTTTAGACTTCACTGATTTCTAGAACTGGAACCTCATTATGAGATGTAGTTCAGTGTCATACTAAGGACACTTCATTGGAGGAGAGTCTTACCCGCCATACAGGGGGAGGGGAGATGCAGACAGTGTATTCTAAACCCCCTGTGACCGAGCTATAAGATTCTGAATTTCTGTTGAATTTCGTAATGGAAGTAAAGATTTATTTTGTCAATTGTTGCCTGATTAAAACGTGGCATGATGGTTCTACTTTATTTTACATACTAAAAGCGTATTGTCATGTGGCACGATGGTGGGCATTCGTTCTGTGGGCGGGAGTGTGGGTGAGCGCCAGTCAGAAGATTCCTTTGTTTGTTTTGAGCACGAAACCCGCACAAAGGGCTTGTGCGCAAGATTTCCTACGGGACCGGAATAAGACGAGGAAAGGCAAGGTCTCAGAACAGTCCTCAGATAGGAGTGAGTGAAAGTCAGGGAAAGACGATAGTCAGAGGGAGGCGGCTGCTGAAGCGCGGAGTTGGGACCTGTGGACCCAGAAATCAAGTCAGCCAGCGCGAGAGGATGAGTCAGCGTTCCTGGTAGCTGGGTGGAAATTTCGTTCGGGTATATGCTCGCGATAGCTGCAGAATTCCATAAAAGTGCCAAAACTCCATCCTTCTTACGCTTAGGGCTAACCCAAGTCCGTTCTCATTTGTTCTTCTTTCTTCCACTCTCTGTTATATATGTTATATCTTTTGTATATTTTTAAAGCATGTGAAATGCCCCTGGCCGGAGATGAGAGAAACCACGAGACTATCGAATGGCCATGAGCTGATATAAGAAGTTGAGATAGTGGGGACAGCCCGTGTCGAGCATATTGTCACAGTCAACAATAAACACGATGACTTTTTAATATATATATGTTGTAATGTATAGCAATAAATATGTTGCAATCTTCATTTTTGTAACAATATAGATGTTATAAGGTACAGTTAAAACCTACCTGATGATCGGAACCGTGAAACTTAGTGTAATTGGTTAAGCGACATTTTCAATATAAAATATTTCTTCTCTACTATTTTCACTGTTTTATAATCATTTGCCTCCAAACGTGATAGCTCTTAAATTGACTCAGTTCCTTTGGAATGAAATATTGATGGAAAACATCAGTATAAAAATGGAAAGCGACAAAGATATGCAAGTTCGATCTATTAGGAATAGCTGTATGACCAATATTGAAAAAACGATGCTGAGATTTGATAATCACTTCGATCTTTGAATGCCAAACTAAACATAAGATTGTCATTGTCAGAAAAAAGGAAGTGTTTTCAGAGGCTCAAAGATCGGACAAATTTTGCATATAAACAAAAATGTCTTATCTACTCTCGAATATAAAACAAAGCCTGGTGATATTGTAGAATACGGCTGGGTGCTCCGTCCTAGAAACTTTGGGACATCATCTAACGAAGGTTTTGTTAGTGACACTACTGCTATTTTTATTATTCGTAATCCTATTTACCACCCGCTCCGCTCGGGCAGGATATGACACAAGGTCAATTTTTTTTAAAGTGGAGTTTAACAGGTTTGAAGTCAGAGTTTTCCTTCTCCTATACTAGTTGCCTAACCAAGGCTGAAGAACCTAGTCTGTCCTACTATTTACCCATAGCTGGAGGGGGAATAATTGGATTCATACCTTTCCCAAGGGTATTAGAGCTATGTGAAATGCAATCAGTCTCGTCCAGGATTTGAACTCGTGTCGCCGCGTCCATTTCCTACGATGATAACTATTTCACAACGGGCACTCTTGATAATTCGTAAATAGGCATTCAACTATAATCGGAAGGACTTGAAGTAAGATTCCAAAATTAATCCCACAAATTAATAATTTTGCAATCATGAATCAAGGGTCGACCTATATACGAGCAATAATTTTGAAAGGTTGAAAGTTAAACAATATAAAAAGGTTTCAAGAATTAATATATTAAATTAAACATTTCGTGACGATATATCCTGAGTCAAACTACACATGAGATCGACTAATACTCCAGTGTATGCGGTGTATATATATATCTAACATTTAAGTAAACAAAAAGAAAATAGGAAAGAGCGATTGGGGAAAAAACAAGAAAAATGGTGTAAAAATTGTAAACAAATAATCGTGGAAGAAAAAGTGACGAGCTTGAAAGAAAGCAAAAACTGAAGGTGCGAGTAAAAGACAGATGGATAATATGAGAATGAAAAACTGGAATTGGTAAAAGGTGTTAGAAAATCAAAGAAAGAAGCAGAACATGTCAACATTGTAAAGTTGACATTTTCAAGGGAACGAAACGATTGCATTGAAGATAAACTCGTTAAGGAGGAAAAATTGCGAATAGACAAGAAAGTCTTTGATGCTTTCAAACAGGAAAGAATTTATTGTCAGTGATAGTGACTGTTCTTAAGAGACAGGTAACACAAGCGGCTGACGAAAAGTTCCTGGATTTGCAAATATGAAAACTTGTGCCAGAAGAGATCTATCTATCTATCTATCTATCTATCTCAGGTCTTTTTTTTATCTATCTATCTATCTATCTATCTCAGGTTTTTATCTATCTATCTATCTATCTATCTATCTATCTATCTATCTCAGGTTTTTATCTATCTATCTATCTATCTATCTATCTCGGTTTGTATGTGTGTATGTATATACGTATGTATGTGTCTATCTATCTACCTATCTATCTCGGTCTGTTCATACGTATGTATGTATTTATTTATTTCGTTAGCTAGCTAGCTCGCTATCCATCTCGGTGTGTTCATATCTATCTATCTATCTATCTATCTATCTATCTATCTATCTATCTATCTATCTTAATTTTCTGTTATTATTTGTTCCTCTATGTGATTTTTCTTCATATTTTTCCGGAAGTTGCAGAAAGAATAAAACCAATAAGCAACATGGCTACCAAATATCGTCAGAAACGCCACAAATAAAAACGGCCTCATAAATTTCTATTCCCTCCACTACCTCCACCGCCACCACCACCATCACAATAACAACAACAAAATAAAATCTGGAATAATCTAAGAGTCCTTCGGGTTTACTACCCTGACTACCTCCAAGTGAAAGAAATGTACGTACAAAACCCAACATTACCCTACCCACTTCATACACCATACAAAATGAAAGGCATACTAAGTATATATAACCAAAAGTGACATCAAGGAAGACACACACACACACACACACACACACACACACACACACACACACACACTCACACACACACACACACTAGATACTCGTACATACACACACACCTTCACACACATACCCACTGATACACTTACATACACCCACATACACACATGCCCATTCACATACACATACACACATTTACACATATACAGAGACACCTCTGCATGCACATACACACACAGATATACACACGCACACATATACACACAATTACAAAACAAGAAACAACACAAAAAATAAACAAATAAATACAATTAGCAATAAACACCTTTACCAACAGCATCAAAATTTAAACTATCTTAACACAAATAGAGTAAGAAAACATGTGTTTATGACGTTGTTCATGTTACAGCTCATCGAAAATACAAAATATCCGCTAACTAAAATATTACGAATAACATAACAAAGTCTTTCTCGTTAAAAAAATATTAGAGAAAATTTGCAAAGAATTTGAGCTCAAGGTGTTCATCTAGAACTATGACATTGTTCTTTTCAAATATACTAGATGACCTCAGAACCTGTTGGATTCTTCTTCCAGCAGTGGTTCATCACGGTTCTATTTAAGAGGGAATGAAAGATTCTAATTAGCATTTCAGAGTAATCTCAATTATAGCAGATATTTGGATAATTTTAAAATGATGTACAGTATGAATACAGACTCCACAAAATTAGTTTTCTGCTGCAAAATGGACTGGAAATTGCTTCAGTCAATACATTAAAGAATTTTAAGGGTATTTCTCTACTAAAGATGCCACTTTTTGGGGGTTGTGGTTATATATAAGTATATCTAAATATATATTATATAAACATTGTAAGAATGTTACGCACACGCACATACATATGTATGGGCGTATATTTGTATATATATATATATATATATGAGAGAGAGAGAGAGAGAGAGAGAGAGAGAGAGAGAGAGAGAGAGAGATTTTAAGTGATAGTTTAAAAGGACAATATGATAATAATAATAATAATTATAATAACTGGAAGAGTTGGAAAATCGGAGGAAGTGCCAAGAGAATACAAACTATTGCATTACTAAGGTCGACAAGAATACTGAGAAAAGTCCTAGGGATTGAGGAGACTTGCTGTCACTCAGTCTTCTGTGAAAGACCATCAACTAACGTTGGTGTGAAAAACTCGCAAGGAATAATGATAAAAGTCTCTTGTATTTTGAGATATAAACAGATCACCAAGTCTCAGCCAGACAACCACAACTAGTGATAGTAAAAAAAAAAAAAAAGAAAAAAAAAAGAGAACCTGCCGAATAATGGATTTTGCTGTTCCGGCTGACCACAGAGTTCATATCTATCTAACCGTTCAAAAAGTACATACTAAAAGAAAACGAAAAGAGCGTGCCGACACCTTTCTCGACAACTGAAAAAACTAAGGAACTTGAAAGTGACGGTGATACCAATTGTAATTGGCGCACTCGGTACAGTCACCAAAGGATTGGTACAGGGACTGGAGGGCTCAGAAATAAGAGGACGAGTCGAGACCAATCAAACTATAGCATTGTTACTATGAATACTGAGATGAGTCCTGGAAACTTGAGGAGACTTGCCATCACTTAAACTCCTGTGGAAAACCATCAACTAACTCTGGTGTGAAAAAACTCTCAAATGAGTAAAATATGAATATATCCTGCTTTAAAATTGAAAGAAGAGTTAAACCTTGTGATACGAGTTGTTTTAAAATTAAAAAAAAAGTAAAATCCTTATGATGCTTCCTGCTTTAGCATTTAAAGTAGAGTTAAGCTATACGATACTTCTCGCTTAAAAATAAAGAGTGAAACCATATGATAGGCCTTGTTTTAGAACTAATAGTGGTGTTTCGTCTTTTCACCGTTTATAAATATATAATTCATTGGGATAAAAGCTGTCTTTTACGATTCGTTTGTATGTACTTTTTGAACGGTTAGAAATAAGTTCTTTCTCTAATCTCCAAATTCACACACACACACACACACACACACACACATATATATATATATATATATATATATATATATTTCTGGTTGTTTTTTGTCGACCCCAGATTTAATGTTAGATATAAAACCTGGAGTCAACTAGAATCGTTTAGAACAGTCTATGAACCTCTCTCTATCAATATAATATTCAACACGAAACCAACGCTTCAATCAACTGAAGAGGACTGAGCTGTCCGAAACAAGTGCCACATAGACGCACAAATACCTCTGGGATTTTGAGATACAAACGGATCCTTTTATCTCGGCCAGACAACTAAACCTAGTTATAATCAACAACAACAACAACAACAACAACAACAAAAAGGAGAACTTGCTGAATTATAGACTTTGCTGTTCGGGCTGACCACAGAGTAAAGTTGAAAGCGAAAAGAAAAATAAGTACCAAGACCTTGCTAGAGAACTGAAAAAACCGTGGAATAAGAAAGTGACGGTGATACTAATTGTAATTGGTGCTCTTGAAATCAGAGGACGTGTAGAGACCATTTAAACTACGACATTGTTAAGATCGGCCAAAACACTGAGAAGAGTCCTGGAGATCTGAGGAGATTTGTTGTCACTCAGACTCTAGTAAAACTTCATTAGCAAACGACGGTGTGAAAAACCTGCAATGAGAACGAGAAAACATTAGGGCAGAAATCTCATCAAAGGGATAAACTCCAGGGTTGTCACCCTTGTAAGATTCTAAAGACCATTCTTGAAGTGAATGAGGGAAGAACTTCAACAAATGAGAACAAGAAAACTAATGATGATGCATAAGGCCTTACCCCCGAGAGATGACATAGGCAGACTGTGATTCGAGAAAAGAAGGAGGAAGAGGACGCACCTCCATTGAAGATAGCGTTGATGTATCAATACGAAAAGTCAATGACTATATTATAAAGAGCAAAGAAAAACTAATTACTGCAAACAAAAACAACTGTATGGATATTTCAAGCGACAAATAAGCAAAATCTCATTCGAACCTGGCTAAGAAAAAGAAACCTTAAGAGAGAAACTGAATCTCTTCTAATAGCAGCGCAAAACAACGCCATAAGAACCAACAATGTTAAAACAAAAATAGATAAGACGCAACAAAATAGCAATTGTAGGTTATCTGGTGATAGAGATGAAACTATTAATCACATAATAAGTGAATGCAACAAATTAGCACAGAAAGAGTACAAGACTAAACACGACAGAGTAGGGAAGGTGATCCACTCGGAATTGTGCAAGAAGTTAAAATTTGACCATACGATCAAATGGTATATGCACAACCCAGAACCCCCACTTCCCTTGGAAAATGAAATGCACAAAATCCTCTTGGATTTTGAGATACAAACAAATCCTCTAATCTTAGACGGACGGCCAAATCTAGTTATTGTTAACAAAAGAAAAATAAGAAAAAGAAAAGAAAAAGAAAAAAGAGAACCTGCCGAATAGCAGACTTTGCTGTACCGGCGGACAACAGAATAAAAATAAAAGAAAGCAATAAGAGAGATAAGTAAATTAACCTTGCCGGAGAACTAAAAAAACTAGGGAACATGTAAGTGACGGTGATACCAATTGTTATGAGTGTGCTCAGAACAATCCCTAAAAAGTTGATAACTGGAGTGGAAAACTTAGAATTTAGAGGACAAGTGGAGACAAATTAAACTACATCATTATTAGATCTTAATAATTATAGGAAGAATCTCGGAGGCTTGAAGAGACTTGCTGTCCCTCAAACTCTAGTGAAAGACATTCAGTTAAAGATGGTGTAAAAAAACCCTCAAACAATAAAATGATAATAATAAGTATTCCACATCTGAAAGAGGAAGTTACGAAATAGCCATTAAAATATGCCCCTAAAATGCATCGGCAAATATTCCAGAAACTAAAAACCCATTTACTAATCAGATTTCAGCCTTAAATATTTTAATCGCTAAAACTTACCCGATAATTAAAACGTTGTGAAACTTAAAACTGCGTGTTGGGTGGTTTGGTTTCTTCTCTTGATCACCAAACTTTTACAATTGAAAACTGATTCATTAACTAGTATGAACACTGCCGTTTTAAATGTTTTACTTACCTTATAATTTCTAGTTTTTAACTGAACCGTAATACCATTTTTTAAAGTTGATATATATATATATATATATACATCAATTCCATGTCTCGACATGGAGGCCCATGCCTGAGTAATATATATATATATATATATATATATATATGTGTATATATATATATATATATATATATATATATATATATATATAGAGAGAGAGAGAGAGAGAGAGATTTTAAAATAGGAAGGTCCACAAAGAGATTTGTATTTTTTAAATTTATTTATTCTGTTATTATTATACGTGATATATATGTGTATGTTTACAGCTTGTTGCTTTCGTAAGAGAACATGTGTGGCACAAGGCCTTAAAAATGGGGTACTCAATGAGACTTAAACTCACTTTTGTTTCCAGTATAAATGACTCTTGTCTGGTCAGACTTGTTTATATAGGGGTCCTTGTTCCTCTTTCCTGGAGTCTGTTTACTTTGGTCTGCTTTACCAGTCTTTGATATTTGATATGTTTATAGTTGTGCGTGTGTGTGTGTGTATGTGTGTGTATTGGAGTTGGAGTGGTTTTTTAACAAATATATATATATATATATATATATATACATATATATAAGAACCGGAGTTCAATAGTAGGTCGAGTCATAACAAAGACTTAAAAAATGGTACGATGGTACCTTGCTTAACACTCAACATTATAAGTTAAATATCGAGGGTAAAGTGAAGCAATCCAAGGAATGGAGTAGCGCCCTCCACAACACCTCGGTGTAGTAGCTATTGCAAAAGGAGCCTTCGGGTCACCCTCGATTATGGTTGTCAACTTTATATATATATATATATATATATATATATATATATATATATATATGTGTGTGTGTGTGTGTGTATGTAAGGCGCTCGTGGTGTAATGGTTATCGCTGTAGGAAATGGATTCGACTATCCGAGTTCAAATCCTCGACGAGTTTCTTTCCATATCACATGGCACAAATACTATGGGCATATAATAGAGGGAACTGAGTTTTTCAAACTTTCGTATGGCAAGTGATCTACTAGAAAGAAGACTCTGTATTCAAACCTGTTGAATTCCTCTAAAAATTGACCTTGTGTCGTATCTTACTCGTATAGAGGGTTTTGTTACACACACACACACACACACACACACACACACACACACACACACACACACACACACACACGTATATGCTATAATAGCATCGAGTAGATTTACTCGTTAGCAACTTATCTTTTTATTATATATATATAAATATATAGTGTGTGTGTGTAATAAACTAATCGTTCCAAAACTTTTTCGTGAATCATAAAAGTGCTCAAATACCGGCCAATAGTACTGGATAAAACCTAAAATTAATGAATGTTTACTCACTTTCTTATGTAAACCTCATTACTGCCAGTTTCATGAGAAATATATATATATATATATATATCACGAAAAATATATAATCATCAGATGATGTGAGTTTCATGTGACGATCATATAAAAAAAAATCCTCTATCTATGAAGCTAGTTGGAATTAGACTACCATAAAGAGGAGAGTAAATAGTCATTTATTTTAGATTATATATATATATATATATATATATATATATATATATATATAAGTGCGTGTGGGTATGTGTGGACATTACCTTCTCGTAGAGTTATATAACATAATCACATGAATTACGTAAACAGGAATCAGTTTTAATATTTTTGTTTTATTCCTCATTTCCCCCCGTCGTTGGGCCTAGAATATGCTGATTGTACCCGCTGAAGGGAGGAAGGACCCCTCCCACACTAAAAGAGTCTTCTGGGTGTAATACTAAGCTGAATCTGATGATGAAACTCCAGTTTTGTAAATCTGAAGGGTGAGACAACCCCTTTTATAGTCATTACTCCCAGGTTCAATCGGATCCAGAGTCGTCGTACCTTTTAGGGTCCCATCTATGAGTCGAATAGATCTGTTTAAAAATTATTTGTATTCGATAAAACTGGGTGCTAGAAATAAATCCAGAAAGGGTAAAGTTCAAAATATTTTCATCCAAATAAGGAATACAATGAATGGTTTACAGAAAATAGGTTTTTATAGTAAAATTATTAGATTCATTTCTCCCAGAATGCAACGTCAATGGCTATTTATTTCTGATAGGAAGTTGTTCATTGTTTATACCAAATAATCCAACAAGTTGAAATCGTTTAATTCGGAGAACCAGAGTTGCTATTTACGACATATGCATCACTATCTTTACACACCCACAAACATATATATATATATATATATATATATATGTTAGTAAGTTGGCTGACCGAAGTCGAGGGTGACCCGAAGGCTCCCGTTTCAATTGCTACCACACCGAAGTTTAGGGGAAGATGTTAATTCTTTCCTGGATTGCTCCACTTACCCTTGATACGTACCGTATAATCCTGAGTGTTCAGCTAGGAGGCATCATGTACCATTTTTTGAGTCTTTAATATGACTCGACCTGGGATTGAACTCCAGTCTCCCAGACCATATATATATATATATATATCCTGCATGAGCAGAATGAGATACGAGGTCAATTTTTAAATAAAGTTTAACTGGTTTGAATTCAGAGTTTTCCTTCTCCAAGACGAGTTGCCATATCAAGGTTAAAGAGCCCAGTCTGTCCAATTATTTACTCACAGCTGGAGAGAGAATAGTTAGACTTATACCTTTCTCTAGAGTATTTTCGCTATGTGAAATGCAAATATCCAAGTCTAGGATTTGAACTCGGATCACCGTGTCCATTTCTTACGACGGTAGCCATTACACAACCAACGCCTCTCTGTCTCTGTCTGTCCGGCCCTCTCTCTCTCTCTGTCTCTCTGTATATATATATATATATATATAGAGGGGGAGAGAGAGTGTGTGTGAAATAAAATAATAACGATATGTCTCTGTCTGCCCCCCCTCTCTCTCTCTCTATATAGAGAGAGTGTGTGTGTGTGTGAAATAAAATAATAACGATATACGATCAGCAAAAAATTGGTTGTGCGTCTTTTTGGTAAGAGTTTATGCAGCAAAGTGCTGTCCATTACAAATTGGGATCATGAAAACTTTCAAGTGTAAAATTGACTGCTAAATCTGCCTTCGCTAAATGTCTTCGCTAAATTTGATTTTTGTTTCGTAAGGCGGGAAGATAGGCAGTTGCGATTACAAAGAATTGTTTCCAACTGTCGATGAAAAGTGCCTGTCGGATATAAAACTACAACTGAAAAAATTTCCACAACAATTCAAAGAGACACATTAGATTGTTGCAAAGATTCCTTACCTGATACTATTTTTTCACTATTTTGAATAGTCTAAAAACAAATATTTGTGCGAGATAGAAGAAGTAATTTTTGTTATAAAACAATCCCAAACAATGTAGCATTTACACTTATGGAAGCAAAATTACTATGCTTTTTTCAAAATAATCCCATTTATTTATTGAAGAACCTATATATATATAGTCATCCACAGACAGACTGTTTCGTTCTATCAAAACTCTTCAGTATGGCTAGACACGCAGGACGCTCAAAGCCGGAATCGAAACCCGTCCAACTTTACGATAGACTAAGGCTTCAGACCACACAGCCACAAGCGGACTACGTTAGCTACGAGAATTTTTAGGTATTTTATATTCAGCAAACAGCAGCAGCAGCCTTTGTTTACATTTTTTCATACCCTACCGGCTACCAGAGAGCTCAATTCTTTCGAAGAGCCTTGCATTACGCTAACAGTGGCCGACAATTCCTTCGCCAGAGAGCTCAACCCCCATGGGGGAGCATATATTGTCATCCACAAACAGACTGTTTCGTTCTATCAGAACTCTTCAGTGGGGATAGACACGCAGGACGCTCGAAGCCGGAATCGAAACCCGTCCAACTTTACGATAGACTAAGGCTTCAGACCACACGGCCACATATATATAAGTAAGTAAAGTTGCGACCATAGTCGAGGGTGACCCGAAGGCTCCCTTTTCGATAGCTACTACACGAAGGTGTAGGGGAGGGTGCAACTCCTTTCCCCGGATTGCTTCACTTTACCCTTGATCCGTACCATAATGCTGAATGTTAAGCAAGGAGGCATCAAGTACCATTTTTTGAGTCTTTGGTATGACTCAACCTGGGATTGAACCCAGGTCTCCCGGGCCATTGGCGAACACTGTAACCAATATATATATATATATATATATATATATATATATAAGGTTCGGAATTAAATCCGAAAGAAAAATTGTATCTAAAATTATGCTGACATGTTTTGCCAAAAGGACAGTTTCTTCAAAAGGTATCCTTTAAGAGAAAGATGTCAAACTCATTTTTTATGCCTCTCACTCTCTCTCTCTCTTATATCTCTTTCACCCCACACACATTTTTTTTATCGTTCGAGACTATTTTTTAATATTTTTCAGGTTGGCAACTCTAATTTGAAATTAACTGTTCAATGTTGACTTTGTGCTCTTAATTTCTGCTTAATAGGAACGAAAACCATGGTTGCCTGCGATAAGTGATCAACTGATTAAGTAATCATTTTACCCCGGTCTGTTCATGTTTTGCAACAATCTTGAGTTCTATGGATTGATTTTAACGGCACGTCAACCCGTATAGTGTTATATTATGCATAAAGGTTAGGTAATCATGTACATTGTACAATTATATTCACATTTTTTGTGTAGTTGTTTCTTCGGAGTTTCTTTTTCACTCGCAGTTATCAATTATTCTCATATAGTATAAATAATTTGAGCGCAGAAGTATAGTTTTAAGTATTCCTTTCTAATATCAGTAATTATATGGTTTCATGCAATTGTTTTTATTTGATAATAGTCATTTGTTTAGAATCCTTAGAGAACAATTATATCTTCTAGTGACTTCTCTTGGCACAGGAAATATACAATTATGCATAAACTATTCCTATCAAACTTTAATAATATGCCCACAGGTGTATAGTTTCAAGTATTCCTATTTAATACTAATAAATACATGATTTTAATTGGTTGGTTGGGTTTTATGGCATATTAACCTTTGTAGGTTATTTAACGCCAAATCCATTTTTATGTAAATAATCTGTTCTATTTAAAACAATTCAGTTTAGCGTAAGTACACAGTTTAATTGTCCTAAACATTTCTATTTCAAACTATTCAAGCTGTTATATATAACAATTCAGTTAAGTGTAAATACAGTTTTAATGTCGAAAAACAGTTCTATTTCAAATAATTCAGTTAAGCATAAGCACGCAGTTTAAATGTAAGTGTGGTTTAATTGTCAAAAACATTTCTATTTCAAGCTATCCAGTTTACTCACACAATTCAATTTAGCATAAGTATGCTGTTAGTTCTATTTAACCCATAGATAGGGCCCTATCAGGTGCTACCACTCCGGGCCAGAGTGACCTGGGAGCGATGGCAATGAAGCTCCTGCATCACTGGAACCTCACCATCAGATCGTTTAGTGTCATATGCAGGACACTCGTTGGAGGGAGTCTTACCCCTCTGCAGAGAAGCAGTCGGTGCATTCTACAGCCCCAGCCGACTGGGGAAAACAGGATTTTAAATACTTGATTCTAGTTTGTGATAGTTATTTGTTTGCACATAGTTTCATGGCTTCAAGTAATTAATAATAATTTTAAGTTAACAATTAACAATTATAGCTTCAATTGACGTTTCTTAATGCAAATAAAATACAGTTTGGCAGAAGCAATTCTTATCAAATTTTAATAATATACACACAGTTGTATAGTTTCAAGTATTTCTATCATATACTAATAATTATATGATTTCAAGTAATGATTTCTATTCAATAATAGTCATTTGTGTGCAAACATTTATATTGTTTCAACAAACTAATGATAATGATAATAGTGTGTAGTAAACTTTTATAGCTTCCATTTCAGTTTCTTTACTTAATGGCATATCAAACTTTGTGTGTTATCTAATACCAAAATCTTCTTTATAGAAGGACAGTAATGGTTCTCTTCAACTCATATCAGGGAGGATAAGGGGGTTCATGCTTTTCCCAAGGGTATGTCTCTGTAAGTGAACGGTTGGAGTTCGAACTCGCTTACTATCGTGTTGCAGTCCAGCACGTTAGCCACTACACCCTGGAGACTTTCCCTTAAAACTTCAAGTAACAAT
>OY757938.1:68437840-68454981 GCA_963585895.1 Sepioteuthis lessoniana | reverse complement strand
CCATTGAATTTTACGCTGTTATCATGGACAACATGGAATGTTACATTGTTTTTAATGACACCATTGAATGTTGCGTTGTTATCATGGACACCATTGAATGCTACGCTGTTATCATGGACACCATTGAATGTTACGTTGTTATCATGGACACCATTGAATGTTACATTGTTATCATGGACAGCATTGAATGTTACGTTGTTATCATGGACACCATGGAATGTTACGCCGTTATCATGGATACCATGGAATGTTACGTTGTTATCATGGACACCATGGATTGTTACGCTGTTATCATGGACACTATGGAATGTTACATTGTTATCATGGACACCATTGAATGTTACGCTGTTATCATGGACAACATGGAATGTTATGTTGTTATCATGGACACCATAGAATGTTATGCTGTTATCATGGACACCATTGAATGTTACGCTGTTATCATGGACAACATGGAATTTTACGCTGTTATGAACACCATTGAATGTTGCCCTGTTATCATGGACACCATGGAATGTTACGCTGTTATGAACACCATTGAATGTTGCCCCTGTTATCATGGACACCATGGAATGTTGCGCTGTTATCATGGACACAAAACATTTCAGATAAGTGGAGCATTTTATAAAATTTTTATGTCCAACAATTTTGCAAATTTTGGTTTGATTTGGTTTAGTTTTATTGCATATCAACCATTGCAGGTTTTTTAATATCAAATCCATTTTTATATATAAAAAGTTCTATTTCAAACTATCAAGTTTAGCATAAGTACACCGTTTATATGTAAAAACAGTTCTATTTCAAAAAATTCAACTAATCATAAGTACACAATTTAAATGTAAAAAAAGTTCTGTTTCAAACAATTCAATTTAGCATAAGTACACAGTTTAGTTCTATTTAACCCATCGGACTCTATCATGTGCTGCTTCTCCGGGCCAGAGTGGATCTGCGAGTGATGGCAATCTAGAGGTACTCTCTGCGAGTGATGGCAATGAAGAGGTACTCTGCATTCCTCAAATCTCCAGCATTAGTGGAGCCTCACTATCAGTTTGTTTAGTGTTATATCCAGGACACTTGTTGTGGGAGTGTCTTACTTCTCTGCAGAGATGCAGTCGGTGTATTCTGCAGCCCTAGCCGACTTGGCCAAATTTTGCAAAGGTTAAAGAAAATGTTTGTAAAATTCTGCGATCTATTACCAAGAAAAGGAATACAGTAACGATTTTGAAGAATCCATGGCTGGTCGATTAAAACCTATTTTTGAGGCAAATAAAGGATCCCTACCTTTTTAAGTAGGTGGGCATTGTGTTTGGCTCATTAGTGTACGAGCATGTAAATCTAGGCACATAAACAAACACCTGCATACACATATACTTACAGACAGACAGACACACATATGCATTCTGCTCCAGAAATACATACTCACAAACATTCCTGAATATGCACACACGCGCATGCACAACGCCCCGCTCACACAGACACAGACATATATATATATATATATATATATATATATATATATATGTGTGTGTGTGTGTGTGTGTGTGTATTATACTCCAGGAAGCGTACACACTCACATGTACACACACACACATATACACACTCATATATATAGTATGCTCGCACAATCATAAATACACATATGAACAGACTCACGAACAATCAAACTCATACACACACATATATTCTGCTCCCAGAAATATACATATACGCACATAGACACACACATATATATTCTGCTTCCAGAAAAACACACACACATTAATCGGCACACGCACACTCATATATATTCCACAAACGGAAACAAACACACACACAAAATTATATATATATATATATATATATATATATATA
Source organism: Sepioteuthis lessoniana (assembly GCA_963585895.1). Classification (NCBI taxonomy): domain Eukaryota; kingdom Metazoa; phylum Mollusca; class Cephalopoda; order Myopsida; family Loliginidae; genus Sepioteuthis; species Sepioteuthis lessoniana. The sequence continues at coordinate 68,453,130 of OY757938.1, read as the reverse complement.
TATATATATATATATATATATATTATGAATACCCTTATTTAATTTATCAACCGACTAAGATCACTCATGAATTTTAATACTGTGCGTTTTCATTGATATGAATCTATTCAAAATATATATGAACTCACACACACACACCACACACGCTCACACATACACACACATACGTGTATAGATAGATATAGATATTAAGGGAGAAGCAGAAAGAGAAAGAGAGATAGAGAGAGAATAGATTAGTAGATTATTTTTCCATATGAGTATTACATATTTTGCAAGCACACATACGTTCCGACAATTAAGGTAGAGAAAAGCCAATTCATATAAATTGAAAATCATTAATTTTACAATGGATTCAATCATTGAAATGTGTAGTAGAGAGAAACTTTAAACTAAATTAGATAGATAGATATATAGATAGATAGATGTGAACAGACTGGGATAGGCATATCTAAATAGTCTGAGATACATAGCGGGGTAGATCTGAGTATTCAGATAAATATGTACGAGGGTATGTTCAAAAAGATCTAAGCTCTACTCAGAAAGAAGACTTATTGCAGAACATTTTTATTATGAAAACATACTACGACTTGTAAGTCTTGATTAATTAGGATTTCTGTCTTACTTTCTGTGCAGGTAAGAACTATAAAAAGGGGAGAGGGGGCGAAAAGTGTAAAATGTGAGTGTCTCAAAGATCTTGTTCACCAATGGACCGGGAGGCCTGGGTTCAATCGCCAGGTCAAGTCATACTAAAGACTCAAAAAATGGTACTTGATCCCTCCTTGCTTTACACTCAGCATTATAAGTTAATGATCAAGGGTAAAGTGAAGCAATCCAGGGAAAGGAGTTGCGCCCTCCCCTACACCTTGGTGTAGTAGCTAACGTAAAGGGAGCCTTCAGGGTTACCTTCAACTATGCTCGCCAACTTTACTTATATATATATATATATATATATGACCAGTCAACAATTGATTGATTGAAAGATAGATGTGAACAGTCTGAAATATCTAGACCTGAATGGTTTGTGATAGATAGATAGATTGATAGATACATCTAGATAGTCTGATGGATATTTGTCAATAGATAGGTGGTTCGATTGATAAATCTGAATATATATATTATATATATATATATATATATATCATCATCATCATCATGTCGTGCCGCCAGCACGGATATCCCTGACCCTCTCTCGCCACTTCTCCCTATCATTCATCGCCTCCGGCAGGTCTTCAGGGTTACATCCTGTGTCCTCACATAGTTGCCGTATGTAAGTTCGAGCTGGTCGTCCTGCTTTTGCACGGCCATATGTGGGGGTCCATAGGAGCACATCACTTATGAGCTCGCCCTTGCTTAACCAATAGATGTGAACTGACTGAGATTGAAGGACGTCAACAGACTTATATATATATATATATATATATATATAGTCTGAAGGAGATAGATTAATAGATAGTCGTAATTTACTAAGGATTTTGGTTAGATATTGTAAGAAGCTGTAGGAATAGGCTACCCAAAAGAGACTCGAACTCACTCGTGAAGGCTTGCTAAGATCAATAGATAGTCGATTGATAGATAAATCTGAATATATATATATATATATATATATATATATATATATATATATATATCTATGAAGTTAAGAATAGAGAGATAGATACGTACGTACGTACGTACGTACACACATACATCCAGTAATTTATTCATTGCGGTTGAAGTAGAAGTAATAAGGCATTCAATAACACTCTAAAATTGTCTTCTCTATTACACCAACTCCCAACCTATATCTACTCAAATTTATATATAAATTTACATATATGTAAGTACGTGTATATATGTGAGTGTGCATGCATGTGTATTCTTGTATGTGTGTGTGTGTGTGTGTGTGTGTGTGTGTGTGTGTGTGTGTGTGTGTGCTTTGGCGGTGAACACACTCAGAGAAATTTGAAACTGTTTGCGTGTTTCTTTGTAGCACATCACCCACACGTGCGCATGCGTGAAACACCAGTCATTGTCTGCGTAAGAAAATGGACGAGGAAAACAAAGGAATCTTTCAAATGAATAAAAATAAAAGTTAATTGATGAATAAGTAGACAAAATCGAATCGGTGTTCATTTTATTTCCCGCGTTTGGCGACAAAAACGCACGATTTGAAACAGACATCATGAAATGAAGTTTAAACCCCCCCTCTACCCAAAAAACAAAAACAAACAAACTCCAAAACAAAAAAGCTACCGAGGAAAAAAACAGTTCGAATTTATTAAGTGTTTTCTTACTTTTGACTAAAGAATAATAAACCTTTTATGGTCTGCTTAGCATTTTGCAGTTTATGCCGTAAAACAATTCAGGTGAGGGATCGTTTCTTGCTTCTGGTACCATGTGATACCACACAACCTGTCACTGGTTAATTTGAAAGAACAAAAGAACCACTAAGCAGCCAGTATTGCCAGGAGAGATACGATAAAGTGGATTTACTGGTCTTGGCACGCCAGAGATCTAATACGTTATGGGAGAAAGACGCAAACTTCTGGAAGAAGAAAGCGTTGTCGTAAAGGGACTAGAATTATTAACAAATAATTAAACAAAAAGGTGGGTGGGTGGTGTTAGAAAAACAAATATATGGACACTTTATGAGACAAACTAAGGAAATTGCGCACAAGGTGATCTTGGCACGGTTACACAGAAGCAACCTCAAAAGAGAAACTAAATCACAATTAATAGCCGTCCAAAATAACGCTATACGAACTAATTCGGTAAAAGCAAGAATAAATAAGACACCTAAAATAGTAAGAGTTACTCCAAGTCTTATTTCGTAATTATCATTTTATTATATATATATATATATATATATATATATATATATATATATATATATATATATATATATATATATATATATAGGGTGTTTTTAAAAATTTTATTTTATTTGAGATCTACTAGGTGTTTTTGAAGAAAGTGACATCTTTTCGTAATTCTCGTTCGAATGATCTCAAATTTTAATAACGTGTTGAAATAACTAAAAATTCTAAGTTTAATATTTTAACTTTTTATCTTTTCGGATGTAAAAATGACAATCACTGAAAGAAAAAGCGTTTGAATATTTCCGCGGAAATATTGAGTTTTTTCTACACATGTTAAATTTGAAATGATTTTATGGAAGTTATAAGATTACAAAATGATTTTAATTTTTAAAAAACTTCCTGTACATTTCAAATGACCTTACACTTTTTGAAACACTATATATATATATATATATATATATATATATATATATATATATATATATATATACTTTTATCTTGATCTTAGGCGCTCTGTAAGACATCTTCGATCACCTCTATTCAATTTTCAAAGTCTGTCAGATTACAAAAGCCAATAAGATATATTTGTGCTGTGCTATGTGGAATGTATGAAAAGTGCTGCAGATGATTTGGCAAGGTTGAAAAAGTCCCTTTTAATCTCTTTGACGCCAATTATTCCGCAAGGCGAAAAAATTTGGTAAATTGCCGTCTTCATTTTCACGTTTGAAAGTTAATCTATGTGAAAGAAGCTGAGAATTGGCTTAAAATCTGTAAGTGTTGGCTTCTACCATTTATAGGCTAAGAAACTGAGAAAAAGGTGTTGTTCAGATGAGGAATTAGAATATCTCGTCAATTTCCATAGAGGGAATCTCTTCGTTCAGTAAGTGTAAAGAGGTTTTTCTTGGCATGAAGGAAAATAAATCTTTAATCCAAGTTGTAGGTTCTGATGAAAAACAGTTTATCTGTCAACCGAAGACGCAATAAATAATCTCTCCTCCAAATATAAACCAGAATCCAATGTTTAAACACGAACTAATAATGTATATTTTACTTTTGTGTATTTGATCATATATCACCATCTTTACCTTCTCTTTCTCATCACAACCACAAATGCCACCACCACCATCATCATCATCATCATCATCATCATTTTGTCTTCATTGTTGAACAAAGGCCATTCACTATTTCTACCCTGACAACTTTGATTTTGTTTGCCTCTGCCACATCTTACCAGCCAATTTCACTATCTCAGCATTTCGAGAATTTACTCGGAAAACCTCCGAAAGTTTGAAGCATGAAGCATGAATCAATCACGAGAATTATTTGTAATCAACAAGACATCAAACTAGGACAGTTTACGTAAGAAGAACTCGACTCAGGACTGAGTAAAATTAAAGATAGAAAAGCAGCAGGGCTCGATGAAATACCTCCAGAAGTATGGAAGACCAGGCAATTCGACACTATCTCTCCATCTTCCTTCCAATTAAGCTTGTTCTTTCTTGGGCACCATCTTCTAACTAATTACACTATGTGTTATCTTCCCTTCTAGCTATGTTTTCTCTCTCCTACCATTTCATATTTCATACTATGATATCTCTTGCCTTGAATTCTACTTTCTGATCCGTATTCGTTTCCGTTTAGCTCTTAGAGCCCCCAAACAGCAGTCCACAGGCCAGATGAGGTCGATCAGTGCGGCTTTTTACCCGACTATCAAAATTTTCTCTTGGCGTTTTGATGCCGACTATGAAGAAGTATTATTACAAAAGCAGATCGAACTTATTGATCTTCGGTGTTCAGCGCATTTGAAGTCCAAGTTTCTTGCTTGCCACATCTTCGATTTCTATAAAAACCCGTGTTTCCATCTGGATGATTACCCAACTTTATCACCCTCACCCAGCAAGCAGTGAGTATGTTTGGAACTACATACCACTGAACAGTGGTTTACGAATATGAAACGTGATAAGAGTACGATGCATTCTCAACTGCCAAATCATCTCTTGTCCGACGTGCTTCGTCAGTCAACATTTGCATTTCACCCTAATATTACATCTTTTTGTGATTACAAACAGCATCAGATGTCTCAAGTAGAAATTAGAATTGTCACATATAAATTTAGCTGTTTTTCCCCAGTTATTTGAAGATTGCGGCTCAAGACTCTCTTGAGTTAAGCTATATGGCTCTCAGGTTGAAAAGGTTGGAGATCCCTATCTTGGACTTATTAGCAACACCTTTTCCATTGTTTATTCATTGATTTTGAGATTGTTTTATAATTTTGTTTCCGGATCTTATTTTTTGTGTGATATAGGGGTCTAAAATTGCTGAATTCAGGCAAAGCAGTGCAGTATAAAATGTTAAACATACATCATTCTTTTTTTATTCCTGTGTTTTTGTAAAATCACAGTCGTCAAATAGAAGATGGATGAATAATAAAAATAAAAAATATTTTTGCCACAGACATAAGAAAATAGTGAGGCAATCTTTTCACTTGTATATATATATATATATATATATATATATAAGGAGCATTATATATATATATATATATATATATATATATATATATATATATATATATATATATAATGCTCCTTCTTGCCCAGTCGGCTGGGGCTGTAGAATACGCCGACTGCACCTCTGCAGAGGGGTAAGACCCCCCCACCCAATGAGTGTCGTGAATATGACACTAAACAATCTGATGGTGAGTTTCCAGTGATGCTGAGGCTTTCGGGAAAGCGGAGCACCTCTTCATTGCCATTGCTCCCAGGTCCACTCTGGTCCGGAATGGTAGCACCTGATAGGGCACTATTTATTGGTTGAATAGAACTAACGGCATACTTATGCTAAATTGAATTGTTTGAAATAGAAATGTTTTTGACAATTAAACCGTACTTAAATTTAAACTGCGTGCTTATGCTAAAATGAATTATTTGAAATGGAACTGTTTTTGACATTGAAACTGTACTTACACAATATTGTTTAATATAGAACTGTTTTGACATTTAACTGTGTAAAGAAAATCTGTACTTATACTAAACTGAATTAGCTGAATAAGAACTGCTTGACTAAAATGAATCGCTTGAAATGGAAATGTTTTACACACTTAAACTGTACCTACATTTAAACTGCGTACTTATTCTAAACTGAATTGCTTGAAATAAAACTATTTTCATAAAAATGGATTTGACGTTAACTAACCTACAAAGGTTGATATGCCATAAAACCCAAAAAACCAACCACCATAATGGCCCTCCCCTTACCGTGGGTTGAGCACTTGAGCAGGTAATTTGCCAGCTACTACTTACGCTGAAATGCATACTTCTTCTCATGTATTGAGCATCCAGGTAACCGATAACGGATATGTATAAAAGATATACGTAAGAATTCCTTCGCTCACGCTGAGAATTATGATGGCTCTGGGATAAGATATCCAACAGACGTAAATTCAGCCAAAATTTCGATCCCGACTTGAAGCATCTCGCAGATCTAGCCACACTGTAGAATTGTGATACAACGAAATAGTCTGTCTGTCGATGACTATATATATATATATATATATATATATATATATATTAGCATGATCTTTTGTATTTCAGGTAGGGATTGCCTGGGATGTTCTAAATTTGTGTATCAATATTCTTCTTAAACATTTTCAGTGCTCCTATTCCTGGTTGTGTCTTCATGGTGTTGTGGTTAACGTGCTAGACTGTGACATCGTAATAAGTGAGTGCAAACTCCAGTCACGAAGGTTTAATATTCCATCAAGTAAAGAAACCTTCAGCTATGGGTTAAATAGTACCACTATATATATATATTAAAATGAGTAGGTTCACGTAGAGATTCGTATTTTTCAGAATTTATTTATTTTATTCTTACATACGTGTATGTTTCCGGCTTAATGCTTTCGTCAGGGAACATGTATGGCACAACGCCTTGTTAATGGGGTATTCAAAGAGACTTGATCTCACTTGTGTTTGTTGTTTGAATGGTTTTCAGTTGGTTATGAATGCCGGTCCTTCCTTTTTCTTAGAGTGTGTTTCTCCTAGTCTACTTTACCTGGCATTCATAAAAAAACGTATGTTCATCAGAACATATCTAAGAACAAAATAAATAAATTCTAAAAATACAAATCTCTTTGTGGACCTACTTATTTAAAAATATTTTTATTCTCTTTTTGGACCTACAACAAAAAATTATATATATATATATATATATATATATATATATATATATATATATATATATATATATATATATATATATATATATATATAAACCAGCGTCTACTTATGAGCAGGACACAACACAAGGTCAGTTTTTTAAGTGGAGTTCATTCGGATAGAATTCACATTTTTTTCCTTCTCCAAGACTGGTTGCCAAGCCAAGATTATAGACCTCAGTTTACTCTCCTGGGGAGGGAGAATAGTTGGATGCACCCCTTTCCCAAGGGTATTAGCGCTATGTGAAATGCAAACGGCCTCGTCCAGGTTTTGAACTCTGGTCACCGTGTCAGTATTTTATAACGATAACCATTACACCACGTGCGTCTTCATATATGCATGGATCAGTATCTCATCTGATGATCAAAGACATGAAACTCTGAGACATGGTTCGTTACCCTGGCCTATTTTTACAATTGTTAATATATTGTGATATTGTTCGGCATTTTTTCTGGGCTCGTTCGGCTAGGGATGTAGAATACATCTAAAGTATCTCGGCAGAGGGCTAAGACCCCCTACCAACGAGTGTTCTGGGTATGACACGAAACCATCAGATGGTGAGGTTCCAGTTCTGGAGCTTTGCAGGATGTGGAGTACCTGTTAATGCTATTAATCTCAGGTCTGCTCTGACTCGGAGTGGCTGTATCTGTTTGGGTCCCATCTATTCAGGGTCATTTACAAATATTCAATCATTTAATCTACTTGAAACCATTTAACTATGTGCAAACAAATGAGCTTTGGCTCATTTAGAAATTGTTACCAAAAAAACTATTCATTTACAAATTATATAGATAAAAAGGATTTTGCATTAAATAAGCTAAAAGGTTTGATATGCCATAAAAACCAACCAACCAACCATTTTGTATCAAGCACTGTCAGGATTTTGCAGTTGAGATGCATTTGTTTGTTTGTTCGTTTGGTTTGGTTTTATGGCACATCAACTATTGTAGGTTATTTAATGCCAAATCCATTTTTATACATATACACTGTTCTATTTCAAACAATTCAGTTTAGTATAATTATAGTTTTTTGTTTACACTCAGTTAAATGTCAAAACAGTTCCATTTCAAACAATTTAGTTTAGCATAAGTACACAGTTTAGTTCTATTTAACTCTTAGATAGGACCCTATCAGGTTCTACCACTTCGGGCCAGAATAGACCTGGGAGCAATGGCAATGAGATGGTACTCTGTATCTCCCAAAGCTCCAATACAGAAACCTCACCATCAGATGGTTTAGTGTCATGTCCAGGACACTCGTTGCAGTGGGGAGTCTTACCCTTCGATCTAAATAAAAATATCTATCTTAGCAGATGGATATTGAATATATATACCCTTTATGTATCTATTTCTCTGTCAGTTCTTTCTTTCTATTTTTCTTTCTTTCTACCCCCCCCTATATATATATATATATATATATATATATATATATATATAAAGAGAGATATAACTCTATTACGTTTACTTTCAGACGAATACCCTTGGAGAAGGTTTAAATCCACTTATCCCTTCAGCTATGAGTTAAATAGTACCACTATTATTCTTCTAAATGAATATCTTTGGAATTAAATAACCCACAAAAGTTGATATGCCATTAAAACAAAGAACAGAAACCTAACTCTCTCTCTCTCTCTCTTTCTATCTATCTATCTATCTATCTATCTATCTATATATATATATATATATATATATATATATATATATAAAATTAACTTAAATCGCGAGTCGGAAATCTTCTACTAAAGTTTCACCTTAACGGATCCTCAGTAAGTCTTATACCGACCCCCGACGGCAGTTTTTTTTCTTTTTTTCTGGTAACCGTGAATGTTGGTAGATATTAGATTAGTAAATATATATATATATATATATATATATATATATATATATATATATATATATATATATATATATATCTGTCTCTCTATTTATACAGGGTGAATACAAAAAGGTTTCTGTGATGCGGTCATCAACTTGTATTTCACTACACCTTAGTGGTGTGAATTGCACTTAAAGATTTTGCTTGTATTAAAAGTAATATTTAAAATTTATATGACACCACGATATTTATGAACATATACCAATATGTTTTGATGTTATGATAACTTGAAATCAAGGAGTGTTTTTCTGCTTCACCTGTTAATGTAAATCTTTCAAATCTTTCAAAACAGTTTAAAACTACAAAAGAATCAGAGAAACGTACAAAAGGCATTAACTAATTTTTTTTATCCTAACTCCGAGGTTTTTAGTCAACTGATATAAAAATAATTAGTCTCCGTCTTTTGCCATACAAAATGATGTGGATTACGTTCGAGATAATTGTTTTGTTGAATTTAAACACGTGTTCAATATCTTTTAAATATACTTTCCAGAAACAAAGTGAATTCGACTTCTCGACTTTCAAACGAGTAACTTTAACTCACAAGGCTACGGAGACATGACGAACGTAGACACCAGTTTTTTTTAAAACAATCTTTACTCAACAGTCTAGAGACATGATAGACGTAGACACTTCTACTTTCAATCGAGAATCTTTGTTCAACGATTTACTGAGACATGACAAAAGCAAATGAACTCCTTTATCTTGAAACAAGAGACTTTATTAAAAGCTCTCAACTGTTTAAAAAGTTTTAGAATGAAAATTAAAATCTAGTCACTTTGTCGTTAGCAGATTTTAAAGTCATTATCCTTTTTTTTGTATTCTGTTATAAGATCTGTAATCTGATCTTCTGAGCCAACTAAACTGGGTTGGAAACATGAGGCATATATTTTGTAAAATTAATTTAAACAGCATGCCAGTGTGTCTGGAGACATTTTATAAGAAGAGGTTAGGGAATCGTGTTCATTGTACGTTCATATTTAAATTTTTTGTGTTGTTGTTTCTTAAGACTGATTAATTGATTTTAACGTCTTGTCAACCCGTCAAGGTTTATTTTATGCATAGATGTTAAGGAATTGTGTTCATTGTACGTTCATATTTACATTTTTTGTGTTGTTGTTTCTTAAGACTGATTGATTGATTTTAACGTCATGTCAACACATCAAGGGTTAATGCCTAGATGTTAGGGAATTGCGTACATTGTTTATATCGACATTTTTTGTGTTGTTGTTGCTTATGATTTTTTAAATATATTTTTTACACATTTTTCGATAAGACCTATCGAATACAAATATTCTTAAATAGATCTATTTGACCTATCTATGTAGTACTTAGGGTCAGAGTGGACCTGGGAGTAATAGCATCCAAGGGATACTTCACACTCAACGATTTCTAGAACTGGATCCTCACCAGTTGTTACAGTTTACTGTCATACCGAAGACATCAATTTTTTTGTGGGGAGGTCGTCTTAAACCACAAGTAGAACATTCCACAAGTCTAATGAATTAGATCCTCTTTAGGTGCCATAATTTTAAAGAGGCGAATATAAAGCACGTTTCGTAGAACAATGTAGAGAATTCAGTCGCCACAAACTGCCCCCAAAAGTGATCTTATGCCAGACTAAGATTAATTTGGTCAATAACTATCGAAAAATATCAGGAAAAATAAGCATTGTCGAACCAATAATCATTTATCAATGAAATTAAAATCTAGAAATTTTAATTTCAAATATTTAAAAAAAAGTTATTCGGAGGAACTTTTGTTCTTTGTCGTCAGATTAAGTTATTCATATATATTCATACATATCAGCAGATTAGGCCTCTCACATGGTGTTATGGCTTACAAACTAAACTAGCAAGCCATTACTAGTGAGGTTGAGTCTCACTGGGTGCTCCATACATACAGCCTTGTGACATAATCAAGCAAAGCTTTGTAAATAACTACGTGTATGTTTTATATATGAGGAAAGCTCGTGAGGTGATAGTTATCGTCGTAGTAATTGGAAACTGTAACTCTAGTTCGAGTCCTAAACGAGGTTGTTTGCATTTTACAAAGCGCTAATACTCATGGGAAAAGTAAGCATTCATTTGTTCTCCCTCAACCTATGAGTAACTAGTTGGTAGAGTAGGTTCTTTAGCCTAGCTATGGCAACCAGTCTAGGAGAAGGAAAATTCTGAATTCAAGTCAACTTTACTCCTCTCAAAGCTGACCTTGTGTCATACCTTGTCCATAGTGATGAGATTGTGTAAATCTATGCATGTGAATGGGTTTAGAGATCTGCATTCTGGTGCCAATGTAAACATTTCAAAATTAGGACGCTTTTCAATAACATCCATTACTTTTTGATCTCTCTTTCTCTCTCTCTCTCTCTCTCTCTTCCTTCTCTCTTTTCTCCTTCTCTGTCTCTTTTCTCACTCTATTTTCTATCTCTTTCACTCGTTCTTTTGCAGACGCAGACACAAAACTTAACTGCCAACTTTTATCTGGCCAATATAGAAGGCGCATGAGCAAACAGTGAAATGACTGCGCATGTCAGTTGCAATTGCATTCTTTTGCGCATGCGTACTCCTTCAACCACCATCCACCGCACCTTTTCTTTCTGATTGGTTAGTTTTCATTCACTTTGTTAAACTCTCAAGCCTCGTTTTACTTTTCATTTTCTGGTCATACGTTCAGGTGCCAATGAATAAAAAGAAAGAAAAAGTGTGCGTTCGTATTAACGCACTCAGGTTATAGTTTTATAGAAAGACAAAAATTATATATACAAAAAAGTCAAGGAATATTTTTCAAAGAATTTTCTCCTCCAAGTTCCATTTTTCTGGTATTTTTTCTTAATATCCCGACATAGAAAAAATATACGTCAACTACATAAGAAGGATAAGATCAACGTAATTTTCCCTGCTGTGAAATTTGATTTTGTTATAAAATAAAACTATTTAAACACAAATGAAATATCATAAAAGAACAGTCAAGAGAGAAGAAAAAAAAAAAAAAAAAAAAAGAAAGAAAGAAAGAAAAAGAAAAAGAAAAGAAAAAAACAAACAAAATCTTTTATAAAAACAACAACATTTAAATACGACTGGAAGATCACATGGGTTAAGAGATTTTTTTTTCTTGGAAACATTTTAGAAAATATGAAGACATTTAAATACAAATGAAAGACCAAGTGGGGATAAAGGTGTTTGACTTAGAAGCCTTTTATAGAAAACTAGCAGCTGTTCCCGGCATTGCCCGGAACAAAGAAACCAAGAAAGCAGCATTAAAGGCATAACAATTATCAGATAAATACAATTTAACTTGATTTCATACTGCGACATTGTATGTAGTAAACGTGTTCACACTCCAGGCTCACTATTGTGTTCACTTTTAGACTAATGCCCTTCAGAAAGGCATGAAAACCCTTATCCCCCTAGTTTTAGGCTAAATAGTATATCTACTGTTCTTCTACAAGGATGGCCTTGGCATTAAATAACCCAGAAGGTTGATATGCTATTAAAGAAAGAAACCAAACGAAACTAAACCTTGATTTTTAGCTGAGTGTTTTATTTATTTTTAATTCTAACATACTTTTCTTTCAACAAAATCGATTTATGATTGACGTGTTGCTTGTTCTCGTCACAAATTGGCGAAGACACAGATGAAATGAAGCGCTGATAAGTTGACATCAGGAAAAAGCAAAAGTCAGACACGTGGTCCAAGAAAAATATTACTCACACTGTTACCGTGTTTCACTTTCCCTCTAGAACGGTCTCACATTAAGAATTTTCTTTCGAGTTGATTGTTCCATAAATCGTAGTCTACCACCAATAGTGTTAATGGAGGTGCCCGTGGTGTAGTCGTTATCGTCGTAGGAAATGGACACGGCGACACGAGTTCAAATCCTGGACGAGACTAATTGCATTTCACATAGCACTAATACCCTTGGGAAAGGTATGAATCCAATTATTCTCCCTCCAGCTATGGGTAAATAGTAGATCAGACTAGGTTCTTCAGCCTTGGTGAGGCAACTAGTCTAGGAGAAGGAAAACTCTGAATTGAAACCTGTTAAACTCCGCTTAAAAATTGACCTTGTGTCATATCCTGCCCGAGCGGAGGGGTTGGTAAATAGTACCACCAATAGTGTTTGTGCATGGGTTTGGGGAAGCGGCTTTGCTTGTCCTCTGCCAGTCATTGATTCGCTAATTCCTTTACAGAATATCCCAAATACTCGTATGAATATTTTCGCACTCCCCGAGAGAGTTCTTGTGGCTGACTCCTTGAAGTCGGTCAAACAAAAAGTCACCGGGTTCAACGGGTAAACGAAAGCTGTCAAAAGGTTCACCTGGGAGTGCAAAGCTGCCACTTCATTACACATTGTAATTTACTCAGCTTTTTGCTTCGACGTGGCTCAATGTCATATGAATCGGGCACCCAGAGAGACTCGAACTTGTGAAAATTTGCTAGTCTAGCTTGCTAGCTATTACTCTACGCAAGGCGCCCCCACTTCATTATACATTGATTATGGAATAAATCAATTATCAAACAAAACAAAATCGATATTGATATAGAATTAATACAACATTTCAGAAATGAAATTCTTTGATTTGTTTGATTTTTCGTAATAAAGGAATCTCAGTATTCTTACTCCTGTACCGTGGTATTCGACAACTAATATATCAGTGCGGGCAAATCGCTGGATGGACAAAAACAACAAAACAAAGCAAAAAACGTCTACCTCCCCCACCCCCCCCAAAATACCGCTTTCCTCAAACATTAGAACCATTGTTGCTTGATACTCTACGACCAGTTTCCGAGGGCCTGGAAGTTATTAGAAAAGGATTACAAACATTATTTTACATAATATGCACATACGCACAAACGCACACACTTGCGCGCGTACACACACACACACACAACCTTATATATAAGAGATGAAAGTATTCATATACAAATATTAGTCTAGTCAAGTCCAGTCTGACAGAACGCGGTAATGTAGCGTCTACTACGAATTATCTTCCTTATGATTGCTCAAGATTTTACTGTACTAACCGGCTTATTAAATCATGGTTGGTTGGTTTGGTTTTTACGGTAAAGCAACAATTTAACATCAGTTTGTATACATTTAAATATGGTTTTTAAGGGGACAGTTTGTTAGACATTTTATTTTTAAATGAGTTACAACTAATTTGTTTAGACACAATTAAGTATTACTTTTCTTTGCACATATTTGATTGGTTGGTTTGTTGGGTTTTATGGCATATCAACCTTTGTAGGTTATTTAACGCCAAATCCTTTTTATGTAAATAATCTGTTCTATTTAAAACAATTCAGTTTAGCATAAGTACACAGTTTAATTGTCAAAAACATTTCCATTTCAAACTAGTCAAGCAGTTATATGTAACAATTCAGTTAAGTGTAAATACAGTTTTAATGTTGAAAAAAGTTCTATTTCAAATAATTCAGTTAAGCATAAGCACGCAGTTTAAATGTAAATACGGTTTAATTGTCAAAAACATTTCTATTTCAAGCTATTCAGTTTAATCATACAATTCAGTTTAGCATAAGTATGCCGTTAGTTCTATTTGACCCATACCACTCCGGGCCAGAGTGGACCTGGGAGCGATGGCAATGAAGCTCCTGCATCACTGGAACCTCACCATCAGATCGTTTAGTGTCATACCCAGGACACTCATTGGGGGGGGGTCTTACCCCTCTGCAGAGAAGCAGTCGGTGTATTCTACAGCCCCAGCCGACTGAGCAAGCACATATCTGAATACTTTCAATTATTGCTATCTAACATTATTAATTCTATTTACTATTAATCATTTGTTTGCACCCACCGAATTAGTTACAAGTATTGCTATTTAACACCTAATTTTCTATTCAGCATTATTCAGGCATTTGTAAATAGTTAAATGGTTCCAGGTATTGTTGTGTAACACTAACAATTCAATTAAACATCCCTAATTTGTTTGCACACAGTTAAATGGTCAAAGTGTTCTATTTCTAACAACTCAATTTAACATAAGTCATTTGTTTGCACACAGTTCAATTGTAAAACATTTCTATTTGACCCATATCAGGTTCTACCACTCCGGGTCAGAGTGGACCTGAGAGCAATGGAAGGGTATTCCTCAAAGCTCCAGGACTGGAGCCTCACAATCAAATGGCTTAGTGTCATATCCAGGACACTCGTTGGGGAGGTCTTACCCTCTGGAGAGAGGCAGTCGGTGCATTCTTTAGCACCCCAGCCTACTAGGCTGTATTAAATCAAAATCTTTTTAAGTTAATATATGTACTTGTATAAAAGGGATACATTTTGTATAATTATGAATAATATATTATGGATATTTTTTAAAAGTGCATTAAATGCCCTTCTGTCTGTACTGCTAAGACTCCCCAATTTTTGACTAAATTTCCT